>SSSI01005768.1:0-12590 GCA_004796505.1 Oryzaephilus surinamensis
CATGTAATCACTTTTACTACACAAAATGGTACACCTGTTTGCTGCCATTCTACTGAAATTTTTGTCTCTTCAAACACTAATCAAGTCAACTATTAACTAGTTTGTCTGCAACTTAAGACTAATAGATCGTATAATATTAGATTTATTATATTTGCGCTCATTTTGTTTATTTTATTGTATGCAAGTGTTCGATTTAGCGAATTTTTGTTAAATTCAATTGTATCGAATCGAAAAAATTGAAAAATAAATAAATTCTTCTTGTTTCGTTGAAGTTACCTGTACTAACGAAGTTTAAAAATTTAAAAACTAGACCTTCTTCTATATAAATAATACAAAAGAATTGTAAATGCTACAATTTGACCGATTTCAAATTTAATGATATTATGGTGTGTTTATTTTTAGACAGAAAGTAATTTCATTGTACCATGAATGTTTAAAGTTTTAAAAATAATAAACAGTATTTTTGTGTAATACAAAACGATGTACTTATTGCAAATGTTTACGTCAATCTTATAAATGATTTTATGTCTTTTACTGCCACTAAACTGTATATTAAATTCTGTTTAGTCCGAATTAGTAAAATTATTTTGCGTCATTTTCATAATAAATATAAAAATTAAAACTAATTTTGTTTCCAGAAATTCCAGAAAACTTCTTAGTGGTATGAAAAAATTGATCTAATTAAACTTTTCGAAATTTATCATTAAAAAAAGTTGTGGTGTTCAATTTTAATTAAATTGATAAAAAATATATTGATTTATCGATTTTAGTAGCTGAAACTACTTCAGGCAATAGAAGATAATAAAAAGACAGTTTATAATTTATTTGAAAATACATAAAATACAAATAAAACCCTTTTTCCCTTGTAGAAACACGATATACATTTAAATGGTAATATTACTAGTAATTCGTGTGTGTGTGGCTGGTTTTGATAACACTGATGAAGATGGCATATTTGAATATGCAGAGGCGGTTTTAGGGACAACTTTAATATTGCATTCAATTTCAAGGAAATTACTTCCAACTAATTGGAATCACGCAGTTTTCTTAAACTTTCATGTTATTTAAAAAGACGATTTCGTAAAAGCTACAAAAAAGACGAAATGAACGCATTTTCTTGATCAATAAATTCACGTAATTTTGACACAACATATGAAGCCGGTCCTGATATTGTGGCAAACATTTACACGGTTAGTTATATATTAAGGCCACTACAATAAATCAAACCAATTGAGATCGATTGGTATCTATATGAAGCAGACATTTAGTCTAGTCTATATTTATGCAGAAAACACCCTTGAAATAATACTGCATTCACTAATTTTCGTGATGAAAAATTTCGCTATATTTATTCGACCTAGAATGCTATTATAACACGTTTTTGTTGTATTTTGAAGTGAAATTTGAAAGTTTTTATTTCCAAATAAAACGAAATACACAAAATGTATATTTGTAGATATATAATTTTTTAATGTTTTGTTTTATTAGTACATAAACATATAATAAAACTGTTGACGCATTAAATATTTCTGTAATAAAATGTTTGAAAAGGTGTAATTTTAATTTATTATAATAGCGAATGAAAATAGGGAGGGAATTAGCAAGTTTTCATTGTTAATTCTTATTAGTTTTGCGCAATTAAAACTATCACATTTACGTGTAACTGTAGATGAATTTTTAAATTGTTCAATAAATGTTGTTAGATAGGTATGCGAAAATGTTTCAAATTTCTAATTATTTTCTATGTGTTTATTTATTATTTCCACTTTGTCTTCTTATTTCCAAAGTTGTTTTAAGGAGATTATTTCAAAAGTTTGTTCTCAAACGATTTAACAAGCAATTGGTACTTGTTTGAAATTAAACCGGTTATTAAAACCTTAAGTTATTATAAATTTATTATTTTTTAGATATTGTTTCAATTTGTTAACCAACAATTTTTTTAATATTACCTAATTTAAATGCATAATACTTAAAGCTTTTTGTTATAAAACAACGCAAAATTATTTCTGCCTTTGTGATTTTAACAATTTATGTAATTAAATATTTGCATAAATACGAGCATTATTTAAATAGAAAATAATATTAAATTTTTGAACAACAATTATTTTATCATAAAATATATTAAGAAAAACACATGCATATAATACCTACGCTAATTCAGTAATAAAGTTTTACCTATTTAATACAAATTTACATTGTTGTTTTTCAAAACAAAATGGTAATTTTGTACAAAATATTTTGTTTATAATAATAATAATGAAATGCCTTATACATAGGTAATGACTTTCCTTAAATAATTTTCAGAAAATTTGTCAATCAGTAAAATATTTTATTGAGTATATCAAAAATAATCAATTGAAACAAGAAACTTGTTTATAGAACATTTCTTGAAATAATTCAATATTTACATTTAACTCGTTTAACCGAATAAACAACACAACAATTGTTTTACCTAATTTTGTTCCAAAAAGCACAAAATCGAGAAAAGGTATTTTCAATAACATCAAAATTCAATTTGAAAGGAACAAATATTACCCCAATACGTACGCAACTGTAATTAAAATTTAATTTTTAATTAATTGGTTCGATTTATTGAAAAAAATTTAACTAAATTAATGGTTTCATTTAAATTTCGTAAAAAGCTTCGTATCTAAAACTGTTTTATACTGAAACTAGTTTTCTAAATTGCAAAATTCAAAACTAAAACAGTACTTTCAACGGTTAAGTAAAAAGACTCGAATATTAAAAAACAACCACGAAAATTATTATCGAAAATTCTCTAAAATGTCCACTAAGATTAATTAACTTAAGTAATAAATGGGGGCGTGGTAAACACTGACAGGTATTTAATGAGATGACAATATAAAGCACGTGAGATGCAATATTATTATTATACGCGTGAACCGCCAAACTAGACTGCCGTCTCCATGCATTTTGGGTCCATATTGCGCGCGCTTTCCACACCAACTTCCTTTATTTTCCTGCAGGGCGCCGCTCACAGATTCCCGGTCCAGGTCAACATCATCCATATTACCACATCCAACTAACTTTCTATTTCTATTTTCATTCAGTTTTATTCACACATTCATATACAATAACAAAATCATGTCACCAACATGTATACTATTCGAATTTTATGAAAAATCATACATAAAATTAACATTATATGCATAGAATTGCAAGTAAATGGATTGTAAAATGTATTAGGAAAGTTTTTCAAATGGAAAACTCTTAACGTATCTATAGAGATAAATGGTTTCGTTTCCTTTGTAGCATTGTATAAGTGATTAGTAATTTTCTTTTTAGCTTTTTAACTTTCCCAATACCACCCCCACACAAAATACACTTAAGTTTTAGAATGAATTCGTACAGAATTTCGAAAAAGTTTCGCTCAATATTGTATTGATGAATTAAATTTAAACTTTTCCAAACTTAGTTGATGGTTTTAGTACTAAATAAGTTACGGGAGGTGTTTTTATTGAGTTGTTTCGTTGGTTTATTATATAAACTTAATATTCATTTAGTGAATGAATATTACCAGAATGTTAATATTAGAAGTAATGTGTCTCAAAGTAAATGTAAAAGCTTCTGGATCGTAAATTTTACTGTACACGCATTTTCATTTCGTACTTTAATATGCTTTTCTACAACATACACATTACACACCATTTCGGAATATATTCCTCAAGATACTAAGTCTTATTTTGTCGTTGGAAAAACAGTATGTGGGAAATATTACCATTTTAAAGCAAATTGAATTAGTAACAACAATAATTTTTAATTTTATAATGCAAAAAATTGCGAATTAATAATTTTTTTCATTAAATCCAATAGATATCAATTTATGATATTCTGTATTCGTATTTGAAACTTGTTGCAATTATTTTTATTTTTTTTAAAGTTGGAATATAGATATACAGGCTATATGCAAATAAATTGAAATTGCAGTGTTAATTTCAAATATTGCCAAGGGATGAAAAGTTTTTTAATAACTGAAATGCACTTGTAACATTTTTTTTAAGTAATTGAAGTGTTTTGAAATTTATACAATTGATACATTTATACAAATAAAAGTTCAAAGTTAATTAAAATGATTGCAATAAACTGGATATTTTAAAATTAAAAGAAGAAAAAAAGTCTCATAGTTATTTATACAATTCTTAAGTACGTTTTTTTTAATAAAACAACTCAAAAGGAATTATGTTTACAAAAACATCCCTAAAGAAAATATTTTAACAAAGAAAATTTAAAACCCCAAAGTATTCAACAATCGAAATGGATATTTTAAAGTTATTTTCAAAATTTAGCAACATACCTATATACATTAAAATATTAAAAATAGTTGAAATATTCATATAAAAGGTTCTTTAAGATATTTTCATAACATTAATTCTGGGATAGGCTCTTTAAACAAACAATTTGTTCGTGTTCTCGTGCTCCTATTTAAAATTTCATAATAACAATTTTAATATATTGGTAGGTCGGTTTTAAACTTGTATTTTAATTCGTTCGCCCTGTATACAAAGAAAAATTACATAAAAGATAAAATATGGGGTTGATTTTAATGTGGCGCCTAAAATATACTATATATATGGGCTTGTGTTTCCTTCCATAAATTTCACCACCCATGTTATAACACACAGGATTGTTTTCCGATCTACAAAAGAGAATTATACACCAGTAGAAATATTGAATTAAGCGGAATTTGGCCAAACGCCAACTGGGCCATTACCATTTATTACCAATATCGTATTTAGTTTTACATATTTTTGCCTATTATCTAATGGTCTCTTCAAACGCGAAATTAAAATTGATAAAAATACTTTTTTCGGGGTGTAACGATCACCATTTGTTGGAAATTTCAACTCGAACAACATGGATTTAAACATTTTAATAAGACCTACCAGCAATAACTGTTCAACAACGAAATTTACGTCCCAAAAACACTCTGTCATTAAACTTTTCTCATAAATATCTTGGAATCTGCAATATAAACTTTGGGCCCTTCGCTGTTGTTGCCCTCTCCTATATATAACATGTGAACTGGGTAAAGGGTTTGCCAATTAATAAGGTAATTTGTTAAATAAAATTTCATGTTAACGTAAAGTGTGTCATCTGTTTAAAAAAAATGGAAATTCGTAATATTTTTTAAAGTATCATTCAGCTTTTAATGAATATCCAAACAGTAGAAATATAAAGTTTTAACAAAGTAACTAAACAATAATTGCCAAAGTTTTCGTATAGTGCTAACTTATGTTTTCATCTGTATTTTCATGGAACGAAAAATAACGAAATAGACTTTAACGATTTCTCTCATTAATTTCAACCGCACCAGTAATAAGTGCGAAAGTTTTTTTAATTGATTTTGTTGTGTATGAAAAATATTGGCTATATATAGAATACCAATTGAAATAAAATATTTCAGGGTAAATACAAGAGACGTTAATTTGAAAAAATAAAATAATAAAAAAACAACTATATGTTACGAATTATTTTTAAAAGATTAATATTATTGATGTACTCTGAGTCTAAAATCAACTTCCTTAAGTTTCTTCTACCGAATTTACCCTGTTTCATGAATAGTCTAATAACGATTTTGGATCGTTTTACATTTTTAGCAGCAGTTCCGTTTTAATGAGAAATAATCCATTGGAAATAATTTAATTTTTCGAATGGGAAACTATTTGAGGTGAGAAAAGTTAGTACAAGTCAGTACCAATGTGACCTTTTCTCTAAAACTCAAAACGAAACAGCATATACACACGCCAACTTAATCATTTCGAATAATTTGAATTAATTTTTTCCCGAAATTAACTTATATATACATATCTATAATAGATTTATATATTTATAATGATATTCAAAAAGTAGGGAAACATTCTTTTTATTACTTTCGTCTCCATTTTATTGATTTTATTTACCAACTCGTATACATTTATTTAGTATGCCTAAATTACAGTGTACGTATAATAAAATCAAGTGAACGATTTTTTTCTCATTTTCTAAATGGTTATTGCTTCTTGTAGTAGGTACGAAATTAGATATTTCAAGTGTGCTTCAGTAGGTATATTATCTTTTCACAGTGAACGACGACAAATTTTATCAAGATAGTGCGAAATGCATAATAATATGTGAATTGATGCATAATTGACGTTGTTGATTAAACTGTCACTATTATTGACATGAATTATTCATGAATAATCGATAGTTATTCAGGGCTGGTTGTACAAGTCGTTTGTGTCCTTGTGCAGATTTATTATTTATATTAAAGGACTGTAAAACAAACTGTTTTTTTTTTCTTTGTTTTTATCAAATTCTGTAAATTGACCGTATCTTGTGTAGGGTAAAAACGGGATAGTAAGCCAACAGAAAGACACCTACATAAGAATTTTTTGTTCACAAAAATTGTTAATATATTAATGGTGTCTTTTAAATAAAAGTTTTCATTTATAAAATAAAACACAGGTGTTTGAAATGCAAGTAATATTTTATATTATACAATATGGTACATTTCGTTTGAGAGATTTATTATAATGCCAAAAATTTATGTTACATGATTTATTTATAGATTATTAATCATAATCGTTTTATCATAAACTTTTGTTTTATTCTACCTAAAATCCATAAACAATATTTATTAAATACATTCTAATGATATAATTTCCGTGCATACACGCCAATTTTAATAATATATATGAAAGGCTTTTTTTAGATCAAAACGTAAAAAGGAACATTGGCCCCGATATTCAAAATTTCAAAACAAACAATCGACACTATTGTTTGAAAATTTTTATGTTTATGAAAACAAAAATAAAATACTCAAAAGTTGTCAAAACTTATGTTCTCATAAATTTTTTAGAGCCTACTTGAGTTTTATTCTTTTTCTCATTATCGTAAAAACGGTAAAATGTGGGAATAATTTAGACATCTATGTTTGATAACTAAAACTAAATAGTTTTCAAAAATCTAACTAAAGGCACTAAGAAAAAATTGTTAGTACATTGGTTCCTGGTTTAACTTGGGCCAAAAAAACGAGGAAACGTCATATATGCCTTTGTACGTTTTCCATTGGCTCGTGATGGTGTGAGTTGTGCTTGTGAGAGGAAATGAAAGAATATTTGGAACATGTAACTGGCGCCACGGGTACCGCAATCGGCGTCAAGCTGACTACACCATGTATAGAGGGAACACCGGCTACTGGTTTGTAATAATTGATTACAACAGAAGCGCACTATCGACCGGATGGACCGGAAGCAACAATAATTGAACTATGTGCAGCCATCTGCTGGTACAACAAAACCGCACATGGAAAATTGCGATGGCGCCACATTCTTAAACATTTTTCCAACTCAATCAAGACGTTTTTAACTCGAATTTTTAAGTCAATTAATTATTGAAATGGTAAAAATACAGATTCCAGTTAACTTTCTTGGAAATTTTACCAAAAACGTGTAAATAGTTGAATGTTAGCATGTGATAATGTGAAAATGGGGTTGGTTTTATGCTTTTATGTTTTTTTTAGAAAATAATTTATTAATATGTTGTATAGACGAAAAAATCCTGAGATCATTGAAATCCTGACACGTGATGCTGCAATGCGGAACAGTCAGCCTTGTTTTCCGTCTCTGTTTAAACACAGCTTACTCCTCTATATTCCCGAAATCTCCTCCTTTATGCTGTCTTTTGATCTCTTCAAGTACATGTATCTATATTTGTTATTTAATTTTCATTGCGCCACTTTGTACTAATTTCATTATGAATAATGACTAAGTGCAATATATGCTTGAATTATTTATGATGAAAATAACATTAAAATGTGCTTATACTTATAAGAGATAAATTTAAGCAGAATTTAATAAAATTTTATAAAACCATTTTATTATTACCTTGATATCATGAATTTTACTGCTTTAGAAGAAAAATTTTATGTACCTACATATTCTTATTTTTAAAAAATAAATAGCTTATTTCCTCTACCGGTTAAACAACAAAGCTCCGAGCTTTTCCTTCAATATACTGTTTCGACACGAGATCGCGCTTACCATTTATTTTTAGTATATTTTGCACACTTGTTGATTTTTCTTTAAAATTTAATAATTTTCTTACCAAACATTTAAAATACTTATTAAACTATAAATTAAGAATTTGTTCTAAATTTTTTTAAAGACGCATAAATGCATCATCTTCAGTTTAAGAGTAACGAAAATTTTCGCAACGACTAATTTTTCAGAAAAAAAAATACATATTTTAAATTTGACTTATTATATTTGTGTTAAATTTTAAAAAGTAATCATTCATGTGTAACCCAGAATAGCTAAAATTAAGCACTTGACATTTAAATGTCAATTAAATCATTGTAAAAACGCTTGTTTGTAATTAAACTAAACGAAATCCATACTTAAAAATGAAACTAATAAACTCATCCATTTAATTCTACCTTATTAGAATCATTAATGTAATTAAAATCTATTTTCACATGTTTCTAGTGAAAATTTTACATCAAAGCATAATATTACATATAACACAGAAACTTCTACGAAATGCCATCAAGCTGACTATGAAATTAGTATCAATTTAATATTGCAACCGTATTTTATCGATTTTATTTGTGATTTTGATTTAGACGTGTCTAAAGTGTTCTATGACGCATGAGGACCATTTATACGTGTATGTATGTATAGGATGGAAGAGAAATGAATCCATAATTATTGTCAATTGAAATTTCGAATCAAAACACCCTCTACTCTATTTAAATTCATTTTAATAGCATCCATACAATATTAATAAAATATACGATCAAAGAAAATATTCAATTTTCAAATCATTTCACACTCTGAACTGACGAATTTAATTAAATTTGCATGATTTTAAAAAAATCGTGGAAATATTTTGGATCAATATTAGATTACATTAAAATTTATTCATAATCATCGTTGGATAATTTTGCTTATAGTGTTCGAGTTGAAATAAAAAGTGATATATAAAAGGAATATAGTGGTTTTAAATAGTGGTTTTAACTTTGACCTTTCCTTTTTGTGTTAAAGATTCGAATTTTTCATTTTATTGCATTAGGAAGTAATATTTCATTAGGAAAGTAATTTCTATAAAGATTCAACTGATGCACCTTAGATACGAAAGCTGATTGATATGATTTATAGTAGCATATTTCATTTATTATAACTTAAATTTAGCAGTGAAGCTTTGTTCTAGTTAAAAAAAACTTGTAAAAACAACTGCATTAAACTTCAATTATTTCATGAACCGATCTAATTTTCAGTAAAAGCTAAGTAATAAGTATAACAGAAAATGTTTGTGACAAAACAATTACTTTTCCATTTCGTAAAATATATGTATGTATATGGAAAATTTGTAATTGAGTTTTGATTAATATTTAAATAGTATGGAAAAAGCTTTGAAGTGCTTCTGAGCTTTTTAGCGCGCCAATTTGAATATTTCAGTTGTTTTAGTCTAATTTGACTATAAATTTGCCCGAATAAAACAAAAATAACTAAACACTTTTATTGTTTTCTTAAATTTATGTACAACAATTAAAATAGTACATTAACTTCCAAAATATTTGTTTCTCTCAAAATATTTTTCGTGTAATAAATCACAGGATTAGTCAAAATGATTTTAATGAGCTTATTGTTGACGTAAAATTCTGTTTAATATTTACACAAACAAAAATTATACACTCTTCTTTAATGAAAATGCAAGTCAATTTCGGCGAACAAAAATAATCATCTTATCAATCTTTAATTCCAATAAACATTTTATTATAAACCGAATAATTGAAATTGACAGACACCTTTTCAGAAAACGAATTTTAATATTAAAATCAGTAATAAGTGCTGGTCTATGAAATTATTATATTTAGAATTGTTTTCTTTGAAAATTAAATCTATATAGGAGTATTATTATTTCAGCTGGTGGTATCCTTCCTCTCAGCACTGCCTTTATAATGAAATACGTAGAATACTATAAAAAAATCAAATAGAGAGAAATAAATTACTGCTACTATAATATAGTGCCACTAGTGGCAGTGAATTATTTTATTTTTACATTGTTTTTAAAAGAATGTAACCTCCTGACTTTAGGCTACATTTCTAAATATAATTCATACGAAAAAATACAATAAAACTAAAGTAGACCATAATTTACTGCCGTGTGACTCCACTTTTTTCCGATACCTACATTATAGGAAAATGCATGAGGAAAATTCTAGTTTTGTCAATTCTTTTATAATCTTTTTTAAGCCAAAATGAGTTAACTTTGACAGAAACGGCGCCTCATAATAACTCATTAGAAAAATCTAAATTGGATAAAAATAAAATATTGTGTCAAAGAAATTCACATCCTTTTTCCAAAATCTGTATTTCATTAAAGGAAAATGAGACGCTAAATTGACAGATGATGATTTTGTTGTTTTTTGGGAACAATAAACAAAAAAAATGTAATTTGCTGATCGCAGAAATTACCTGGCCAGGGCGAATTCGCCAAAATACTCTGTCATAGCAAACATGGCTGCCGGTTGGGGAGCACATATTCGGACTCCAAGGTCACGCACCCCCTATTCTTGTCTCTTTTGAGAGTGCGTTTCGGCCATTTCAGCTATTGCGCCCGCACAAGGGCCCAAAATGAAAACATATAACCACTTACTACGTCATCGGTGGCAGCAGCCGCCACCGCCTGCACCGAAATCACACACCACCGCATACCGCCAATTTTTATTTTTTTGTTATAGAGCAAAATGAAAAATTTTTTTATTAAAATTTCAATTAAATCCTGAATTGGATTTTATTTGTAAGTGGTTAATATTTTTTTATAATAGTCACTTTGATACAAGCACAAAAATTATCAAAAAGCACTGCTACTAAGCAAATATATGGGCAGAATTGTCTAAAACAGCATAAAGATATTAATTTAAATAAAAATTCTTAATTATTGGCGTTGATATGGCATACAAAAATCAGGATGATATTATAGCTAGAATTGCTTTGGCAGGCATTTTAAAAGGCTGGAATGAATTATAATTTTTGATCAGCAGAGTATCATCCAGACAGTCTTAAATTTGCAATTATTAATTCGGTACAGGGTCCTATAATGGCTTTTTTGGCGAGACGGCGTTTTGTGGACGGCTGAGGAACGCGACTGCTGGGCCGCCTCCGGATTTCAGCCCAAATGGCATTTTCCAGTATGTTGTGCGCAAACGCAACAATGCTTATGTAATATTTTCAGGTCATAGTCTGCAGTGGTGATTCTTGTCTGCAGACTTTTCCTACTGATACACTATTGCATTTTCTTGTTTCATAAAACCCCGTCCTTATTCAACCCTTATATATAAATTTCCGCCACTTTTCATGCCACTGGACCAGTAACTATGTCTTTGTCAAGACATATACTTATGAATATCAATGAATTTAAGTACTTTTTCGTGCAGATTTTTCATCTTTTTCACCATTAGGTGCATCCATAATTTTCCAACTTGGTTACAACTTCAGACTACACAATTTTGTGTGTGCGGTTCAGTTTTCAGGGTCATCAGCAGACTAGATTTTTAGATCTATTGAATCATTTTGATGTTCAACGAACTGGTACAAATTATAAAATGGTAACCGTTTTAAAGCAACGAATAAATGAATACGAGTATTATTTCAGTTATCAATTTTCTACACTTAATTTCACAATACTTTCACCATTGTTTCAAATATTGGTCATATGAATTATATTTTTTTTTAAATAAGATTACAATACATTAACTTCTATTTATAGATGGACAATGATCCAGAAACATGTTTCAACTGTTATTTTATTGCTCTTAAATTCAATGTTATAAAATAATTGAATAATTTTTTATTATTATTGCAAATTTCAAGCCCAAATACTCAAATACTAATATGAGATTTAAATGCAGAAATGCACTTATTGTGGTGAATTTTTCAATTATTTTGTCAGTCTTTTTTGAAAAAAATTTTATGACAAATTTATAAAACCGTGATTGGAGAGTATATCGAAGAAGTATTACTAAGATTCATTCGTTAATAAAAAAGTTATGACGCTTTAAAAATTTATTTAACACATTTTCAAGACTATAAAACTATAATTTGAAATGTTGGACAAAATGCAAGTCCAAACATGATATTAAAATTGTAACTAGTGATGCATTTAAAACAGAATTTAAAAAAGAAATATATAAAAATCTTCGGACAGTCAATCCATAAAATATTTCCCAGCAAGGACCTTGAATATAGGTATATAGGGATATAACCTTGACAATAAAGTTAAGGTTGGAAGGGTCAATAGATAACCCTTTTCTAATTGAACGTACGAGTATAATAATCACCATTATCTTTTATTATCATTAATACGTTTAATTATTCATTAGATTTTTATACATATGTATATACATTGACTTTTCATGCTATTATAATACGTTAGATATTAAAAAATTCATATTGCTGGAAATGTAAATATGTAACTACAAGTGTAATTATAGTTTTCATCTACCTATAAGTAATAATAGCTATAAATTATCTTTTTTCTAAATTAAATTGTCACAATCCACAGCCATTTTCTTAAAACTTAAAACT
>SSSI01005770.1:0-14235 GCA_004796505.1 Oryzaephilus surinamensis
TCGTCATTTCATTCCTTGTGCCACAAACACACTCATGCTAAAATATAGCTTGATTATTAAACATGTAAAATAATATACATATGTATAGTCTGTCTCAGTTCTATGTGCACACCAGATTTGAAATTTCAGAATAATTTTTCCTTACATGGTTTGCAATACTGAGAAGAAGAATTTTTGTGGATTCCAGTTATTGCTTTCTATAACCTAAAATAGTTGTTAATTTTTTCATAGATGTGTTTCTAAGATATATTTTCTTAAATATATGTATATGTTACCGGCTAAACCCGATTTCAGGACAAACTAGTTTTGCCTAGTTGTTAGATTAGCATAGGTTAGGTTAGATTAGATTAGGTTTGGTTTGATTAAAAAGTGTGAGAATTGGCTTCGCGTAAGCGAAGCCAAGTCTCATCACAACAAACTCAATACAAACCTAATCTAATCTAATCTAACACGATAGGAAGAACTAGTGTAGCCTAGGCAAAACTAGTTTGTCCTGAAATCGGGTTTGGCCGGTAACATATATATATTTAATGGATATTTTATTGTTATTATAATCAATTTTTAGTGAATTTGTATTATACATTATATATTTAAATTTAATTGAAAATATAAACTGTCATCTAATTTCAAAATTTGATTGACAATCGGTAACACGGAATTTTGTTGCCAACCACCCATGTGAGTACCACACAAAATCTGGTGTGCACATAGATCTGAGACAGACTATATTAATATTTTCGTCATAAACTTTATATACACATATGTAATATATTTTTTTTGAAAAGTTATCAATGAAATGTAATCATTTAATTCAATAAATAAGAAAGTCCAATTTTCCACGTGAATGAAAAGCTGCGAATATAAAAGCAAGAAAAATTTCTTATTCAATTTATGCATTTTAAAGCTTGCACTAAAACTTTGTATAATTTTTTTTTCTTAAAACCATAAAACCGACATAAATAATTAAAAAGAAACTTTTAATATTTAGAAAATGGCTTGACTTTTCTTTTCATTATCAGTTTCGTGACTCAACCTTATTTTTCCAATTATATTACTGTGTAAATTGTGTGTATATACGAGTATATGTACATATAAAACGATACAACCATTTTTATTTGAAAAATCATTCAAAAATAAATATAGAACAACATTGAATCGATTTCATTAATTAATTCGATGAATTTTTTACTAAAAATCTATTTGGTTGCTTCAGTTTCATTACATGCAAAGCACAATTCAACATATACAGAAAATGTAATTAGTTTTTATTAGTATATATTGTGGGAAAATTAAATTATTATATTAATTCAGTTTTCTTCGTTGGAAGAGAGACTATATAAAGTGCAATTTGAGTGCGGTTATATATTTTATTATACGAAACTTTCGAACACAAAGTTCGATAAAAGCAGTGGAGAAATTATTAACCATCCCTTTAAACAAACTATTAAAAACATACAAAAAACGAATTTCGATCGAACTAAAAACCAGAACCGTGCTTAATAAAATATAAAAAATCTGAAACTGAAACTAAACTGAATATTAATTAGTCGTTTTTTCATTTTTGAAATGTTGCCAAATAAATATACCTTATTATGCTAAATTAACGAAATTTCAAGATGATTAAAATTTACCCACCATTTAAATATTAACAAAGCACCATTATACTGTTTTTCTACATTTTTTTTTGTGTTTTACATTTCAATTAACGTTTTATTCTTGTATATTTGTAATTATGGTGAATGCGCCGAGAGTTCAATGAAATTTAAACGTGAAACTGTATATACGAAAATTACAACAAACAATTTATTTTTACGACTAGTTTACAAATTACTATGTTGTTACAAGTTGGACAGTTAATTTTCAGTTGATTTTTCTCTCATTTTTATTGAATTACATTTTATAGTCAAAAATGTCTAAAACATTAGTTATATTGATAAAATGAGCAGGAAATTAAAGTATTCATCATTTTAGAAAAATGCAGACAATTTAAAAAAAAAACTAATAATGAATTTTAATTTACGTTTAACGTAATAAGGGAGAATAGGGGTTGTTGTTCTATTATTGCCAATCAATTTGCAAATAATAGTCTAGGAACTAGAACCTGAAACTGTTAATTTCATCATTATATTTAGAGTGATGTTTCAGTTTTCGATTAATTTGTGTAGTTTATTACTAAAACTCAAAAGGAAAACGAGGGAGAGTTTAGAGAAAGTTCATCATATTGAAGGGATTTTATTAATAATTAGTATTCGAACTTTACTAAAGATTAATATAACAGCATCGAATTAATGGAGTGCTAATAATATACTCGTACATATATATACATTAAAAACAGTGATATATACATTAATTAAACAATAATGGCCCGCACCATATTGTTGAACATATCATCAATTCTACATTATTATTATATCTTAAGATATATATAGAAGATTAAAAGGGTCTCTTTGGCTAAATGGACAAATTTAACGATTTGTAAATTTGCTTAAACTACCGGCATATAATTTTCGAATGAAAATCGATAATTTTCGATATGGTGGCAAGAATCGTTGATTAAATTCAGAAGAAAGAGAAAAGAAAAACGAACTTTTTTCCATAAAATGTCACATTCATTCAATACCATTTTCTAACGAATTGTGAACCAATGCACATATTTTATATACAAAACGACACCAAAAAAAGTAAAATAAATTCACTTATAAATATACAATTTTTGATATGAATAGAAAATCACCACCTTCGTTCGGGGACACAACATTTTCCAATCTACACTTATATACAATATAGAAGAAAATTAATGACATGAAAAGTGGCTCGCATAATATTTTCTCCTTGTGAAATTATAATTCAATATTCATGTAAAAAATTTTTTTATTTCTATAACCATTTAAAGTGCTATTGTAATTTATCTTCTTTATACCACCACTGGAGATTTTTTTCTTATTATTTTTAAGTGAAAACATTCATTAATTTACATTCTTTTTTTAAAACCTGATGTATAGATATATTTTACACTAATTCATTTATACTGATAGGTATTGTTTTCATTAATAATTACACAGTAAAATAGAAATCAATAAATCGTTGCCATATAATTATAAACCACAAACCATATTATATTATGGGGGTGGAAAAATAATTGATTTTACCACCAAAATTATTTCATCTTATACAAAACTGTTTAATAAATATTATTTTATTTATTTATAGACGAATCTAGTAGTAGATAAAAGAAAATCGAAACTATAGCTTTTATCCCTGTGACACAAAAAAATAATAAATTATTAACGATAACTTTCATTATTTAATACCAAAAGGTATATATATATATATATATATATGTGGTGGTATTATCGACGTTTTTTCTCACTGCATAGGAAATAATTTAACAAATGTCCGCCGGAAATAAAACTGTATCAGGATATATTACGTATAATATTAAAAAATAAGTGTTCTATTTTCATTTTCTTAAACACCCAATATCAATTTATTTAAATTCCACCATTCCACGATTTGTAAACAACAAAAAAAAACCGAAAAAAAATTCAAATTGCATTCGATAAAATAAAATTAACGTTACGTAATAAGTTATATCCGTTTAGAGTTCATTTTGAACAGATGTTTTGTAAGACAGGGCCGGACTTTTCAAACACAAAATCCATATTAAACCAAAATATTAGATATTTTGTTTGTAATTACAATATATATAGAAGGTTTCAGGCCTAAAACCCTAATTTACTAGCACTTACCCACAAACATTAATCTAATTCCCAAAAGTCGTATATAAGAATAGAAAATAGGATTAGAATTCTTGCTTACCTGCAACAAAAAAAAAAAGAAAATTACTATTTAAGTTAGTTCGAGGAAAAGTTGTGTGTGTGCTGGTATTATGAGAAAATGGAATCCGACCCTGTTTGTGTGTTTCATCCCCTCATTTTGCCATTATTGCTGTGGCTTTAAAAAAAAAAGAGGAGGAAATTAGACATTTTTAATTGTGAAAAACTTTCGGAATTGTACAATTTCCCAATTTACATATACATATTGATCAATATGTTACAAAAATTATAAAATGCTTCTAGTAGATATATATTATATTTATAATGTAGTTGTATAGGTTTTTCGTGCGTTTATTTATTTATAAAACTGGTATAGATCGATAGATTCGTTTCGAAGGGGTGTATTTGTCAGTTTCTTTGTGAATGAGAAGGAAAAAACCAGACTCTTCTTATATATATTATATTATACCACCTTGTAAAAGTCACCTTGGAATTGTCTGTTATCGAACTGAACATTTTTTCACATTGTGATTTTTCAACAATATTTGGAAAAAACTCTTAAATATTGATTTACGAAACATTTTAACTAAAACATTAACAATGCTATTTAATGCAAATTTCTAGCCAAATATAATGGCCAAAACATGATATTCACTGGTTATTATAATAGTTTTTAATTAAATGTATAAATAACAAAACGATAATATTCATGTATTCGAAAAGTTTTGAAAACCTGAAAAGCTTTTCACTTGTTAAAATATACATATAATAATGTAAAGGGATGACAGAATGATGTTGTGTATTGAATTTTAATGTGTAAAAAACTTCCCACTATATTACATATCGGGTGTTTTATAATATGTGGGCAAAAATGAACGCAGTGATCACTGGTTAATTCTAAGAAAAAAAGTTTATATTAACATGAGTCCGCAAAATCAGCATTGTCGAGAAAAATTGCATTTTATGAAGAAATCATGGAAAAATGGTTGGTTTTCTTTAACAAATTATTTTTGATCATGCTGTTAATTTTTGTAGAAAATGCAATTTTGTTCGAAAATGGTTCACTTTAGGGTTATTGACCAAGAATACTATTTTCTGGAGAGAATATTGGTGATTTAAATAACTTCTTCTAAGATACCAATTTTCTCAGTGGCGTAGACATTAAAGGAGAATATATCCCACCCAGCCTCATAAACTACGCCACTGATATATGAAAAAAAAAATTGAATTAGGGCTTAAAAATAGCTATTATTAAAGAGAATAATGTATACAAAATTAAAGTTTTCTATCTCAAATAGTTTTTGAGATATTATTGTCAAAAAACTAGAAAAAACCAATTTTTTTATCAGTATCATCCTGTACCTATCTCGATAATGGTGGGTGTGGGGACTCATGTTGTCATGTTAAATAGGAACTTTTTTCTTAGAATTAACCATAGAATCACCCCCTTTATTTTTGCCTACATATTATGAAACACCCTGTATATATGTGGTAGGTAATCATTTTAAAATCAATCTTTCTATTTTATTTTCAATGAAAATAAACAAATATTCAGTACAAGATAAATTAAGCTCCGTCTAAATTTATATGGTTTTGATTAAATGTGTGACTAATTTACATTTTAAACTTTTTTATAAATTTTCACTGAAATGAATTAACGAATTTAAAAAACTTTATGAATTTTCATAAGAACAGAATAAAAAAAAATGAAAAGAGCGATTTACAATAAAATATTTTCAACTGTTTCAAGATGTGAATAATTAAAAGTTAATACATTAATTTATGAATTTTTTAAGGGGTTGTTATGTACAGTTTTTTTTTTCTTCTCTCGTTATTCACGTATGAATATTTTAATAAATAAAGCCACAGAAAGGCTTTTATATTGTACGAACACACATAATTTTTATAAAAATTTGTATACAAACAAATTTTTAAGCCATGATATATTAGGTACTTTTCAATTTTTTTAAGTAAAACTTTACAATCTATTAATATAAAAATATGTTCTGACCAACTTTTTTACTATAGAAAATTTTTTGATGAAACATTTTCATTATTACAAAAAATCTATTTATTCCCCATATAATATATAACTATAAAAATACCTTTTTGGAATTATGCCAATAGAACATATTATAAATATATGTATAAACATAATATAAAATTATTGTAAGGAAGTTATAAACTATATTATGTTTGATGTCACATTTCAGAATTTTTCCTTTCAATCGCCATTTAATACGAGAAAAACATCAAAAACTGCTAAAATAATAATGTAATAAATTATTATGAAATGATATAATTATGATTATATGACTCAATGTTCAAAAACATCTGCCAGAACATTATATGAATTTAAAATTTCAATACATATAAAAAAAGTGATTCATCATTTTTTTTCTTTTAATAAAAATTGTTTAAAATAAAAACCTGTTGAATGATTTCATATTTTCAAAAGTCCTATTTAAGCTTTTGTCTCTCACATTAATGCTTTTAACGAATTTATAACAAAAACAACAAACATTATAGCGTTAGGTGATGCTGATGGTGATGGTAGTGTATGTGTTCCAATAATAATCAACGATCCATAATAATAATAATAAATCGATTTATTCTGACCTATCAACTTGGGCCTAACTCAATTCATCTGGTTAATGTAAATCGCCGATTAATGAATGCAACTATTTTTATATTCAATCATAATATACGTCTAAACTATTCCACAATTTATACATTAAGGTGGTTTGACTAATATACTATCGAATATTCGAATTATAATCTATAATAGCATAATAGTAATACCTATATACTTGAATTTTTTTCACGAAATTAATTTTAGAAACATCTCAAACATCAATCATTTTTATATAATAATAATTCTATTATCCTTATAAAAAATGTTTGTAATATTAACAAAAATTAATATTTTTTTACTCAAGAAACTTGTTTACATGTCAAAATTAATGGCAAGATAATTTGGACCATTTGGAATATAATCGTAATATAAACAAACAAATTTGGATTGAGCATGTGTATGGTAATTTCATTTAAAAACACTAAATTCACTATTCAGAACGCCTTAATTTTCAGTTTTCGTAGATAATAAGCGCTTTATTTTATTGTTCACTACTTTGCATGATTGCGAAAAATGTCATTCTTTTCAAAGTCTTTTTCTAATGTACTATAGTTAGAGTCCTAATAAAAAGCAGTGTATATAAACTTATAAAGAGACGGCGGAAGAACATTAATAAGAAGGATTTCATTAAGATTCATTCATTCATTAATAAAACAGATATGACCGTTTTAAAATATTTTAAGAGATTTTGAAAATCGTACGGAAGCGTAGACGTAGAAGGGCCAAAAGAAGAAAAATATATGTATTTCGAAATTTCAACTTTATAACTCGAAATTTCGACTTATTATCTTGAGATTTCGACTTAATAACTAGAAATTTCGACTTATTAACTTGAAATTTCGACTTATTAATATGAGGCGTGGTTTGTGTCAAAATACAGTTTGCGTTGTGATTGAAAATCGGCTAAATTTGTGATTTAAAGTACTGGTATGCTGTGTGATTGAAAGTTTGTTTTGTAATTGAAATTTGAAAGTATGTGTGTTGTGATTGAAAACTTGAGTTTCTGGGTACTCCGTTATACAATGAAGGCGTTACAGAAACAAGGACGATTTAGCTAAGCGAGTGGAACAGAAATAACGAGAATGAGCATGAGAACAAGTAAAGACAAACGTCGACGACATCTTTTTCTTCTACTTTCTGTAGTGCCTTCACAGTTTAACGTTTAATCACAAAACGTATTTTCAATCACAACGCAAACTGTATTTTGACCCAAACCGTGCCTCACGCCTCATATTAATAAGTCGAAATTTCGAAATATATTTTTTTCTTTTGACCCTTGTAACGCTTCCGTAAAATCGTAAATCGTAAGACGCAAGGCAGATCTTTTAATTGCAACTTCTAGACAATTTTAAATCGAAAACTGTTAACAGATTCACAAAATTCATGTTTGTTTCCATAAAAAAGCTTAGTTAGTTAGTTATTTTGCAAAATTCGCAACTAAATTTTCTCTGACTGAAAAAATTTGACCTCAGGGATAAAAATTTCTACAACTTTATTTTTTTCTTTACAATTTTCATAATTTTTCGAAAATTTGGACAAAAGTTTTTATGTCAATGAATCATTGATACATCTAATGGTGCTCTTAGTTTTTCTATATGATTATATTTTTTACTTTGTGCAAATTTATAATTGATATTTGGAATATTCTTTGAAATGAGCCTCTTTTTAAGTGGTTGTTCGAATGTTGGGTTACAAATTTAGAAATGCACACATATTCGCTGAAAATATCATTGAAATACAACAACTAATAAATTTTCTGTCAATGTTTAAAGATTCAGAATTTTTTTTTCCCGAAAAGTTGTCAATTTTCTAAAATGCAAAGTTTTGCAAAAACTACAAACCCAAATACAAATCTGTCAATGAATTTCAGTTTTTTATATAAAATTTAGTAAGAAATGATAGAAATATATCCAATTGTTAGCAAAATTTAAATTTTGCTTTCACCTAAAAAAAATTCATAATATTCCAATCTTTATAGAAGAAATTTTGCATGACTAAAAAATGTCAAATGTGTAACTTTTTCTCTAGCTATTCTAGAATGTTGTACTAAAAAGCAGTTTGTATATAGCAATTATTGCAACATAATATTATAGCTAAGTTTTATTAGAATTGTACAATTAACTGAAAAATTATGGCCATTTAAATAATGCAAAACCTGCGCATGCATTATCTACATAAACTATCATCATTAAATCGTTTTATTATTTATTAAAGAACTACAATATCAAAAATATTACATTTTTTATTAACATCAGAATTTATGTGAAATCAATTTTATACCTTTGAAATATAATCATAATACTACCTTAAGACAAACTGAAATTATTTAAACGATTAATTATCTATTTATTAAAATCGATCAAATCGTAAAACCACAACTTTATAAACAACTTCTCTGTTATTCAAAATGGAATATTGTAGCAATAAATAATTTTACTATACCTAGATGAACAAATAAAAGGATTAATGCATTATAAATTTAACATTTAACACGTACAAAACAAATATTTATTAAATATTAAAAATAAGAAAGCACATTCTTAAGTAAGAAAATTTAATTAACAGCACAAAATCCTTTTTATCCATGCACATACACGTTTTAAAGCGCATCATACTATGAACAAAGATAATTGGAATTTTCTTACGACATATCCAATAAAGAGAGAGGAAAACGGCATTTTCTTTATCAATTTTTTTCATTTACATCCTTCACATCTTTAATTCAATAATAGGAATTTTCAAACCAACAATTCCAACTGATGAAATCGAATTATATTTATTTGAAAATTAATTTCAACTCGTGTAATTAAACAAGGAATTGTTGAATGCATGTGTGGGCATTATTACATAAAGAAAATGTGTGGGAAAATGTAATATGTCTGACTTTAATGCATGTGTAAGGATTATTTGAGCTTTACAACACACAATACACATTTATTTTTGTATTATATGCGATATATGCGTATATATTTACTTTTTACCAGATTAGAAGATACAACTTAAATCTTTAAAATCCGTTTGCAAATTCTAGAGGGAAATGCCGGAAAATTTATATATATAATGTTACATGCCATGGCATAGAAATACATCTCAACAATAAATTATACATATATACAAGACAAGGGAAATAAGAAAGACAATTTTTTTTTAAATTTCATGCTATATTTCATAAAAAATAATTGTCGTAAACAAGCACGTTTGTAATTAGATTTTTCAATTATAACATTTATTTGTTTCAATGCATCAACAACAAGAAAATCTTCTTGCTGTTGGTGGTAAATATAAAATACTGACAATATATATAAGAAAAAACTCCTATTTTCACAATCCCCTACTTGAAAATACATATATATATTATTCTACATGTGTATTATATAGAGATTTTCAATAAGATTTTCTTGTAAAATCCACCTTCTTTTCAATCATATTCTTTTATATACACATGTATGTACATTATATATGTATATAAAAGAAAATATAATAAAACAGTAAGAAATTATTAATTAATGTTGGTAATACGATAAATTAAAATTAAATATTTCATTCATCATTGTGGCCTGTTTTCGTAAACGATAATAATTATTATGGTAAACTAATCCAGCTTATAATTAGTAATTAATAATCTAAAAGCGAGAGATTTTCCTTTCAAAATGTCTTATATTATATTCACAAGATGAATTATTATTATATATAAAAAAATGTATAAGTATTAAAAGATATTCGCCTAATAATAAATAAAATTACATTTCAAAAATATATGTATGTATGTATAAATAATTTATAGGACTTTTTCTGTATATCCATGTTATGTCTATAGGGATGTAATTCATCCTTGGTAAATAAAATGTTAAATGTAAACATTACTATATATATATTTTATATTATTCTCGATCCTTTCATACATACATATACATACATATAAAAGATATATAAAAAAATAACGTTCACAAAATATACTTATAAAAAGAAACTGTCTTCACAAGTAAATATTTACACAGTGGAATTTAAATTTCAATAATTTAGTTATAAATTATAATAGCATCATACGAATATATAGCACTTTTCGACAAAAAAATACAATACTATAGAAGAATTTTAATTCCAATCGAGATTTTAATACGAGTCACATTTACACAGCCAAAATTGACTAGAAATTTTATAGACTTCTACAAAAGCTTCTCGAAATTGTTAAAAGATGGATTTCAATAAATACCTAGTTAAAATTGACAATAAAAAGTTTTATTAAATTCATTAAAGTTAATATAACAAATAAATAAAAGTATTGCAAAACAAACTCAAATTATATTGACCAGAATTTTAATTTCAATCGATATTTCAATGCAAGTCACTTTTACACAGCTAAAATCAACTATAAATTTTATACTCGATTTTATAGGTCTCTATAAAAGCTTCACGAACTTGTTAAAAGATGGATTCCAATTTCCAATAAATAAAAATTACAAAATAAATACGAATATGTAGCACTTTTCAAAAAAAAACAAAATAGTGTGGAAGAACAATTTTAGTATCAATACAAGTCACATTTACACAACTTAAAATCGATTAGAAATTTATTGATTTCTACAAAAGCTTCACGAAATTGTATTAAAAGATCGACTCCAATAAATGTGTAGTTGAAAATAGACAATCAGAAATTTTATTAAATACATTAAGGAAAAATATAACAAACAAATGAAAGTATTACAAAACTAACTTAAAATGACCATTAAAATGACATCCTATCATTTGACATATTTTACTTTTGTAAATGAGAATTCTCTAGAAATAAAATTCGAAATATTGAAAACTGATGACCAAATCAGTAAAACTTTCAGCTAAAAACGAACAAAGTTATATGTAAATAGTAATCTAATAGTAAGTAAAATTCTTCTTGTATATGGAAATGGGTGGAAAAAAAGTAAACTTTGCACATAAATTCCCATTTGTATAGCACGAACACAAGTTTCAACCATGATATAGTAGGTGGTTGTGTCCTTATGGATTCAATGAAAATGTCTTCCTCCATATACATATACATGTATAGTATTATCATAGAAAGACCGCAAAACTAACTGTTGCTCTTCCCTTTTAAATACAATAGCCTATAATAGAGTACTTCATCAAAAGTGTGATTTAGAACGAAAAAAAATGAAAAGTAATTAAACACTTCGCATCATCTAAAAATTGTTAAAAGCCTATCCTGACCATTTAAAATATTTTCTACATCAGGCGAATTATTAACACCTTCCTTGACACAATGGTCAAAAATTCTATCTATTGTATTTATTTCGTTTTTTTAAAGCTTTCAACATTAAAGCATTGTTCAATTTTTGGACAAAGGAAAAAAATGCTCAATTTAACACTTTTCCCAGTTTTACCCTATATATCTGTTATATAAAAATGATTACATCTGGGAGATGCTATAAAAATTGCGGGCAAAGTCTATTAAAAGTACTTTTTCAAATATATTGCAATACGTGATTATTCAAAATTACACTTTATCTCAATTCGTTTTATTAAGAGAGAAGAAAGAAAACTATATAAGGAATAAGAATCTGTTTTATTTATTTTTAGTTCAAACAACAAAATTTAACGATGTTTATTTTATGCCTTATATAATATTATATAAATTTTAGATATATGCTGTAGTTATATTTATTCACAATTTTTAATAAATAAACAGAATAATTTTCAAACTTTTATAAATCAATTAATGCTCACTTAACGATTAATGCATAAAAAGCGATTATGCTAATTCGTAATAATAAAAGGCATTATTTCGTATGCATGAGTATATTATTCAAAAAAAAAAACGTTCTAAATAGACTTTTGTCGGCTATATATGGAAATTTAAAATTCAATTTAAATATCGACAATCTTTTTCTACGTTCTTTATATATAAATAATTGAGTGTTAAAATCAATTTTTCTCACTTTTATACTGAATTACAAATTAACCAGAATGAAAATAAATTGTCAACAAAATGATTTAAGCCCAAACATTTTTGGCACGTACAGGTACATGATATGTTGTCATACAAAAAATATGATAATTAATAACAAAAACGTACACCTTTGATGATTTTATATAATAATATAAAAATAAAATTTAATACATTTTATTATATACCTAATAATACATATTTTTATCTAAATTATATAGAAACTGACATTTCAAATGCTAAAATATCGATATTTGTTGAAAAAAAGAACATAAAATTATAATATTTCATATATAGGGGACATTTTTAAGGGTGGAAAATATATACTTTCTGTTATTGACTGTACCATCATACAATTTTACATAATATGGAAATATGCAATATGGAAAATTGAATTTTTCGGTTTTTAGATATGCGGTTATATAGTTTTTGACTTTAAAATGCGATTTAATTAAAAACAACCGCAAATTTTACAACATTTTCGACATATACATATATATGGTGTCAATTAGTTGATTTATTTGTTAATGTAATTTAAAATTAAACAGTGTACTTACACATTCGCAAAATAAAAATTAATCAAGTGGAAAATGAGGTCACACCTATTAAGGGTGCAGTCGACTTTAATAATTTCAAAAAAAAAATATAAACAATATAATTTATGTACCAATAAGGGCGGATGAGATCAATAATAGAATGGCATGCAAAATGAATTTGTTAACAATTTTAGATACGGTCATCTTAAATATGTTAATTAGAAAATTATTCACCAAATAGTTAAAATCCGTTAATTTCAAACCAAAAAAATTAAAAGTTGATTTTCAAACATTAAAAAAAATGTAAAAACGATGATTTTGAACAATAATTATGAATTTTGTGATATTATAAATATTTATGTGAAAAATGGCTAATAAATATTTATTAACACAAATATTTATTAATGGCTTAATGTTAAAACAACAATTTTATCATTTAGATAAGCTGAAGTTAAAATAATAAATATACAACCATTAAAAGGTGTGAAACATAATTACATTAAATCTATCAACACATTAAGACGAATCAAAAGCTTTTCCACTTTTTATTTATTTATACAATTAAAAAAAAGGAGTTAAAGAAACTCGGAAAAAATTATTTTAAATTCGTACCAGCAGTTACTACTTCACACAATTATTATGTAACTTTGTTATGTACAACAAACGAATTACATCAGTTAATTAAAATCGTCGCTATAAAATTATATTCAATCGACTGTATCAACATAAATATGTATTTATTTGCTAAAATTGAATATACATATACATATGTATGTATTATTATGTGATGCATGTTTTTTCAGGTGGTTCGAATATATAAGAGCTAACTAATCAATATAAAACGTTTAAATTTTTTTAATCGTCAATAAATGTAATTTTTAAAAGAAAAAAGACATTTTTTATTATTTAGTTTAGAAAAAATTTTAACTATAATTCATTCATTTAACAGAGCGGAAAAATTTGCAAAATACTCTTGTTTTTAAAAACCACCAATCAAAACGCATGTATTTTTTAAAATCGCCAAACATAATGAATTGCTTAATTCATTTTTCGAACGAAGATGGTGGTTTAACCGTCATAATTAATTCAGTATTAAAATTTTTATCGTACCTCCTTAATAAAAATTCATCAAAAATACAATAAAACCAATTAAATTAACATCTACAATTTTTTTTTCGTACATGATGTTTAATTTATTGAACACATCTCACATGAACATCTTAAATGTGTATGTAGTTTTTTATTTACATTGACGTACTTTGAACTCTTAACAAACAAAGAATGAAATACACACATACAAGCAATTTTCATTAATTTGTTTTTCGTATTTATTGCTACTATAAATAA
>SSSI01005773.1:0-16618 GCA_004796505.1 Oryzaephilus surinamensis
CAATAGTCCGCCATGTTTGATCTATTATTAGGCGCCAAATTTAAAAATTTAAATTTTCGTGACAGCAATACAAAATACATGCTGTCACGAAATTAAAATTGTCCCAAAATGTATTTTGTATTGCTGTCACGAAAATTTAAATTTGGCGCCTAATAATAGATCAAACATGGCGGACTATTGCGGTACTTTATATATTTAGTGACTTTAGGTATTATTATGTACGAAGTTTTTTTTTTTTGTTATTAATATTCATATGTAATAAATAAAAGTAAGCATTATAACCACAGAATAAAAAAAATCTTTAATATATAATACAACACAGATAAATGCAGTTAAGATTTGTAACATAATTAATTACGATGATTATTAATAAGTACAGGACAACGATTAACAAATACTATTTTTATATTAGCAGAAAGTTGTTTCCATGGTTCACCATCAATTTGAATCGGGGCTGGCTCTTTTAAATGAATCTTAAAAAAAACTTGATTATTTATTAATAATTCAATGAAAAAAAAAATTTACTTCAACTTTTTTTGCTTGGCCAAGTCGTAAAGGTGTTGATAAACCGACTTGTAATTGGGCAATATGAAATGATGAATAAATTCCAACTACTTCTAAAATCCCATCATGATAAGACTGATTCGATTTTATATTAGATTCTTCACACATACTCCACAAATTAACACCAGCACCCCATGAAGATATATTTAATACAACAATAGATTCCAGTTCAGGTAAATTTATATGTTTGCCATCTAAATATAAATCCAAGCGCTGTTCAAGATTCTTACAATCAGATGTAACAACTTGTTGGGTGCCGAAGCATAAATATAAGATCTTATTAAATATTCGATTCCCAAATAAATAAAATGGACTGTCTCTAGTCTTATGGAAATTTAGTGCAACTTGTGCATCCACACCAATACTTAAATAATTGTACATAAAATACGTTTTATTGGGTATTCGAAGCCCCAAATGTCGTGTCGACATTATTTCCACTTTCCAACGATCCAATTGTGATTGGCGTGCATTTTGTATACTTTTCAATACTTCTCGTACATCCAAATCATGTTGATTTTCTTTTCCCCAACCCAATACACGTGATAAATCGTTTCCTGTGCCTAATGGCAGTATAGAAATCGGTGGTTCAGGCTAATAAATATAGAAAATTTTATTATTTGTACGAAATACAATGCATCATATGCACATTTACATCAAGATCTAATTTGTGGGAAGATGTAAGTACCCATGAAATGGTTCCATCACCACCACCAATTAAAATGGTAACGATTGTTGGTGATAAAAGAACACACCACTGTAAAGCAGCTAATGGTTTACGCTCACTTAAATCAATCACTTGTACAGGATTTAAAATTTTACGAAATTCTGATAATATAAAACCACCGTCGCTGTTTCCAGATTTTTTATTTGCAATTACAATTAATGGAGACCAATTTTCCCATTTTGGATGCTTGACACCGCGTAATAACAAGTGTTTATTGATTGCACCTTTACGTCTTGCCACTTGTACACACCATGGAGGTACAATCATGCTTTTAAATTCACCAAAATCACAAATATCCTAAAAGGACCATTTAAATAATTTGAATTTCCCGCTCAGAGTATATAGTGGTGCCACCCAACAAGAAAAAATTCTAGTTGTGCGCTACCGCCATTTTACGTTTGATTTATAAGTTTTATTGAAATTATTTGTTAGTATTAGTAAGCTAAATTATTCATTACCTCTTGCATTTGTGATAAACATGTTGTATGTACTGTTCTTTGGCACCAGCAACATTGATAGTCAACTAAACCCGGTTCAATGCTGCAATCTTCATTACATATACAGCAAGTTGCTCCAATAGGTAAGTTTCCTAGAATTTAAGAAAATTCTTATTCGAGAAATGTTATGATTGATGTGAACAAACTTAAGAACCTTTGACCCAATGATGTAACTGATTTTCATTATTACTAGTAATAATTTTACATTTTAATTGAACGTTGGCTTTTTTAATACATTCCGAGTCTGCACAAACGTTACAACAATCACAATATACACCAAATCCACTTAATAATAACGATTCACATATCGAACAGTACCAAGCCTAAAATCATAAAATAAATAAACATTTCAAATGTTGTGACATTTATCTATAATCGTTATTATATGTTTTGATTTACTTTGGAACTGATTTTAATTTGTGTCCAATTGTGATTTTTTGTCGAATCTCTTACAGGTACATTGTTATCATTGTTAAATCGTTTTAACATGTATATACTTATTGTGCAAAATATTAATGCACCTAAAAATGTTGATAAATCGAATGGTGGAATTAAATCACCAATAATCCACATATTTCGGTTGAATATATTGAAACATTTACTTAAAACTACCATACTTTTATTGATTTATTATTATATATGTAGATTAACATTTTTCTTTTGTATTCTAATTAGATTAGTTACGTTATATTCTGCATTTCAAAATAAATTCAATGTCCATCAAATGTATTTATTAAATGACGTTTAGTTTTTTAACACATGACATTGCCATAGTTTTTCCAGGGTTTTTCTTTTCTGGTTTGCAACCATAGTTTGCAACCGTGCATATTTACGCGGGAAACGCAATTTCCTGTTTACACAATGGCGTAAAATGGCATGTATTTATTTTTAAATTAGATATGTATTTATAAATGTATCTATGTATTTTTGTTATTAAAATTTGAATAGAATTTGATAATTTCATATAAAAATGTAGTGATTAGTATATAGAATATAAATAATTTATTGTGTAACAGTATAAATGGTGTAAATGTTATGTAACATAACCAACAATTGTTTTTTTGAAAGTATTTTTCTTTGGTAAATATGAAAGCGACAGATGAACATAATTTATATTTATCATCGTTGTTTGCAAGTATATCTGAAAATTGTATTAATTTTTTTTATTTAGATTTTTTAAAATTTGTTAGGGCGGTGGAACGGCCGGTTTATTTGTTGATATAGCGCTATTTCCATTAGATACATTAAAGACACGACTACAGGCCGCTAATGGATTTAAAAAAGCGGGTGGTTTTAAAGGTGTTTACAAAGGAATTGGCCCACAAGCCATTGGAAGTGCCCCACAAGCTGCATTGTTCTTTCTAACCTATGAGAGCATCAAATCGTATTCTGAACAAAGAATATCCGGTGATAAAATGCCAATAATTCACATGCTGGCTGCTTCTGTGTCAGAAGTAGTCGCTTGTTTAGTTCGTGTTCCAATGGAAGTCGTTAAACAAAGAAGACAAACAATAACCGATAATCGAATGACTTCTTGGATGATTTTAAAACACGCATATAAGACGGAGGGTTTTAGAAAAGGCTTGTACAGAGGTTTCTTTTCCACTATAATACGTGAAGTGCCTTTTTCTGTTATTCAATTTCCTATTTTGGAATATTTGAAGAAAATTTATCGATGCAAATTTAAAAAAAATAAACCATTAGATTCATGGGAAGTTGCTGTTTGTGGATCAATAGCTGGTGGGACAGCAGCAGCAATTACTACACCTTTGGACGTAGCAAAAACTCGTATAATGTTAGCCAATCGTGAACATATTAAAAGTGGTGAATTAACAGTTCGATACACATTAAAAAATATTTATAAAATTGAAGGATTCAAAGGGTATGTTTATTTTTAAATTATAATGAGAATGGAATTTTTAAAATTACTTTCCATTCAGTTTATTTGCTGGTTTTGTACCAAGAGTTTTATGGATAACATTGGGTGGTTATATATTCTTTGGTAGTTATGATTTTTCAAAAAACTTTTTCAACGATTTCATATTAAAATCTGAAACGAAAATGGAATATTCAAAATAACTAAAAGATCATTTTTGTAGTAAAAATTATTTTAAATAAATTTTCAACAGTTTGATGACTTTTTATTAGTTCTCCAATTGTATTAATAATACAACATATGTTAATACAGAACCTAATATACGAAATAGAACTGATAAATCAACTGTAAAGAAGTCTTTTGCTGAAAATTCGGGCTTAAAATTGTACATGTGTTTAATAAATTCTTGTACAATCATATTCGATGATGGCTCATCGCCGATACGATAAGGTAATTGTAGTTTGAGAAGTTTATGAGATAAGTTTATTGTAAATTTTCCTTGTTTACTTGCAAATTCACAAGCAGATGACAACAATCCACTGAAAATCTACACAAACATAATTATGAATGTATATTTATAGTTTTTACCAAGAATATGAGGCTCCACATGGTATAAAATATTGCAACAAGATTTGAATCTACTGTTTTGGATGTTTTTTGCATTTTTGTTGCTGCAATTAAACAGAGGTACATATAATTTACAATAGAAATAGTAACAAATTTATCCAATACTAGAATCTGTATACCAAAGATTTTATTTATTGTAAATACTTGTTCGGAAATGTATTTATGACATTTTACGAAACCAATTAATTCATTTATTTTAATTGTATTGTAATTAAAATAGTTTTGTTTATCTATAAATTCGTTAAACATATTATTGAATCTTTGAAAATAATTTCCAATCAATGTGGCTAATATATTAATTTGTAATACAAATAATCCAATCATGTAAAATGTAATTAGAAAAATTGCATTATATTTGTAGTTTTTTTCACCATATAAATTCACATCAGTATAATAATCGCAAATAAATACGAATATTATAAATATATGAGCTAAAATATATTTAAAACAATATTTTTTTAATAAATATTGTGCAGAATCTTTTTCTTCAATTATTAAAAATCTTTCTATGCGTTTAATTGTATTGCAAAATTTTTTAATATCATTTTTATAAACCATTGTGAGTATATTGTTTAAAACATTCTGTAAAATCAACAAAATTATTCGGATTAAATACAATATTGTTGTTGTTTTTGTATCGTTGTTATCGTAAACGTGTTGTACTTGGTTAATATTACACCATATTCCCAAAAAAATCAAACAAAGTGACATTAATTGTTGATAAAATTTGTAAAACGGCTTATATGTCTTCGTAAGCATTCTTACTGAAGCTAAAAGATGTAAATAACATATTATATTTTCAAATATTGTCAACATTTTCACTGAAAATGAAGAATATACTTTTAAAATGAATTCAATTTATTAACGTAACTTTTACTTTAATAATATTTATTTGTATACATTAAGATTATTAAATTCTATTTATTTTCTATGATTTATTAATCGTTTAATTTTTGATTTTCAGGTAGGACTTGAGGAATATTTTGGATAATAAGGGTAAGTGATTTTTTTATATTATTTATTTTATTAACAATAAATGATTGATAGTCAATGAAATTTATTCAAAAATAAGTAAAATTACAATTAAAATACAAGAAAACAATATTTTTGTTTATTAATCGAATAACTAGAAATGTACACAAATAATTATTTAATTAATAAATTACACATAACAAGCATTTACAAATTAATACATGCCCAATTTAAATTATAAATTGAAAGATTATTATTTTGCTTACGATGTATATTATACATATACATATCATATATTGCTTTCACACACCAAACAAAATTGAATAAAAACAATCCTTCATTATTTAAAAGGGATGATGGATAATAAAACTATGTATGTATATAACTGTTATTAAATCTATAGATGTCTATAGATCTGATTGGTCAGGACCTAAAAAATTAATCAAATTATTAGTATTTTCTTATAATAGAAATTGTAAATTTTATTTTATATTATATTATATAAAATTAATTATTATTGAAAAATTGGTATTAATTTGAATTAATAATTCGTGCAAAATTAAAATAATAACATTTGTATTAATTGTTTGTTATTTACAAAAAATTTTATTTTATTTAAATAAAACTTCTTTTAGTAGCAAACTGCACCTTTCATAATAAAATTAAAAAATACACACAAATAACATAGAAAAATTATATGTTAAATATAACAAACATATAAAAGTGATACACATTGTTTTTTTTGTTATAGAAAGCTTTATTTCATATTTATATCGTATTTAGCATAATTTTATTTTGGATTGTTTGTTTTTGAAAAAAAGGTGGAGTTTACTCCTTTAGGTATATTATTTCGAAACATTGGCATTTATACAAAACTAAATTGTTTTAAGAGTTTTGTTTGAAGACCACTGAGGTACACAAAAATATTGACATTACATGTAATAATGTAACTTATTGTTTGTAAAATATAAGAATATCTCTGATGCAGTAAAAGTTAATTTTATGACCTTATATTTTACATAATACTATATATAGTTAAATATATGTATGTATAACTGCCAATGTAAAATAAAAATCGTAAACAAATATCAAAAATAAATATAGTATATAAATAAATAAACAAAAAGAAAATCTATAATACATATCAAAAATGCTCTCAAAGTCAAAATATATATACCTCAGTGAAAAAAATCGGTTGGATATCCGTTTTAAATTTTTAATTTGAAAAAAAATTGTTTAAATAGTCAAATGATTTTCTGTTTTTGATAAATTTTGAACTTCTTCAAGATGTACTATTTATTATTCGTGACTTCGGCCACACCAGGAATAAAGGATTGTTTTTGATTAAGAGGGGAAGATTTTGTATTGTCGAATTTTCTAATATTTTTACTAACTCTTGGACATTTTGGTGAACTTTTCGTTTTTGTTGTTTTATCAGTATAATTATTATTATTAATATTATTATTGATTATTTGTTCTTGTATAATTTTAAATGCCTTTGATGGAATTAAATGTTCATCATGATGATTATTATCATAATTTTGTTGTTGTTGTTGTTGTTGTTCGTTCCATGTATCATAATAGTCGCTATAACTGGTGTTATCGTAAAAGTCTTGTGGTGTTTGTGCTGGACTAGAACATTCAGTACTACCACGAGGTGGTGATAAAAGACTATTATAACCAGAAGAGGAGGATGGTGTTTCTAATTCATCTAAATCTTCTTGTAGTACACGTATTGCTGTACATTTTAATTTATCTTTAGACATATTACGAAATATTTGTCCTTTTTTACTATGTAATAAACTAACAATTAATTCATTCACTAATTTATCATTTATTATTGGTGATGACGTTTCAATTTGTTTTATAGGTTCATTGATATTTTTTAATGGTAAACTTAAATGTTGACGATTTTGTCGTACAGATAATTTACTAAATTTATCTTGTGGCATTTTTTCTTCCATTTCAACAATTTGTTCAACAACATCATTATCGTCATATTCTTCATTTTCACATATTTCTTGTTGTAATAATTGAAAAAGACGCGAATGTGTTGCAGCTCTTTGGTACTTATTAAATTTTTGTAATTCTTGAAAATCTTCACAATCAGATATATTTTGCCGACTAACATCTGATGTAACACCAGAATCATTTTCCTCTTCATCGTCACTTGGTTCTTTTTCTGGTTTTACTTCAATTTTTATTGGTGCTGGTTTAGTTTTAGATTTTAATGTTTGTTTTTCTTTAAGTTGTTTCTCTTTTATTTCTATGCTTTCTTTTAGCGCTTTTATACGATCTTTTATTGACATTAATTCTACTTCTTTCTTTTTATCATTATTATCATTATTATTCTCTGTTTGGATTTCAATTATTTTACTATCATTAGAATCATTATTTTCTTCTTTGGCAAATTTTTTATATGTAATTTGTTCTTGTTTGATTGGTTCGTCTTTTACGATACTCCACCAGTTTTCTTCATTTTCATCGGAACTTTCATCAGAATCACTTGATTCTTCGTTATGATTGTTGTGAATTCCATCATCAGCAACAATTGACGTTGTTTTAGGTTCTTCATTTTGAATTTGTAATTCATTGTTTGGTTCTTCTGATTCTTCAGATTTGCTTTGTTCAGCCTTTGATTCATTGTTTTGAGGTAGTTTTGTTGATGGAATATTATTAATTGTGAATGTAGCATACTGTACAACACTATCATCATTATTAGGATCAGAATCATCACAGCAGTTTGTATTTTCTTGTACAATATTATATGGCAGTTTTAAACTAACTGATACACTAATTTCTTCTTCATCACTTTCATTGTCACTACTCTCTGTACTACTATCTGTAATTGTTGTATTTTCATCATCATTACAAACACTACTATGTTCAGTTTCTTCCAATATAACACTTAATTGATGTGGTACTGTATCAGCTTCAACACTATAAATTGATTCTTCGTCATCATCATCATCATCATCATTGATCGCAACTTGATCAGCATTTAATTGTGTGCTTTTTTCTTTTTCGATTGTGGTTGTATCTGATGCATCATCATCGTCGTCTTCGTCGTCGTCGTCATCTTCAGCATTGTCATTTTGTTCTTCACTTATTTCATCATATATTTTAATATCTGTTACAGATGCAAGTGATTGTAAATTATTATTAATATTCGTTTTCCTTTTATTATTTTCTTCTGTTTCTGTTTCATTTTCATCACTACTATTATCATCATCGTTATCTTCAACTATTGTATCTGTATCGTCATTTCTATCACTTTCATTTTCAGGTACATATTTACAGTCTTTATTCTCATTATTTTGTTCTTGTGGTACAATTTTATTATTATTGTTATTATTATTATTATATTGTTTTGTGTAATATAACATTTCATCAGTTGATGAATACCCGTTTATATCATCAATATCACTATTAGAATATATTGTTGGATACATTTGTGGTGGATATCCATAATAGTAATAATAATAATAGTAATAATAATATGGATCACAATATGGTAAATAATTTTGTTGTTGATTATTATTATCGCCGGAATTATACATTGGCCAACAATTTGTTTGATTTGTATTATTAATATTATCGTTATTTGTTTGTGGTGTATAATAATAAGGCCAATATGGTGGAGTATATATATTTTCGTTTAAATTTTCATTATTAGTGGATTCTTTATTGGTTTCTATATCATCAGTGGGATTTGTTGTAGGAGGGTAATAATAATATTCAGGATAAAAGGGATACTGTGGTGGTAATGGTGGTGGTGGTATAAAGTGGTCGTAAGTCCATCGTTCGTTTGGGGTTGTGACGTTTTCTACATTAACGCTGGTATTTGCTATAAAAATAAAATTCAACGATTTTTTTTGGTGTTCTTGTCTTTTATTTTTAAAAAACATATTAGTGTATTGGGTGTATCGTCCACCTTTTTTTTTTTAATTAAACACACCCGGCAGAGAAAATTAGTTGAAAAAGTAAAATTGTACAAATAATTTTCTTTTTTTCGATTGTTTTTCAATGTAACGATTAAAATGAACACTTACCACAAACATCTGGTGCTGTCATAGCTTGTAACATTTTAAAAGATCTACTTGGTATTGAACTACCCATATATTTTTTCGGTTCCGGTGTTACCTGTTGACTAGGATGAATGTATTTTTGCGGTTGCTCATTACCTAAACATAATATGGTAAAATGTATGTGCAAATTGCTTTTGCAAGAAAAAACAATAAAAAAAAGCGTTAAAAATCGAAGAAGCTCTTAAATAGCTTATAAGTTTTATTGTACCAGAAGCATAATTTGTACATTGTACAATTTGGATAGGAATTGTTCGTACTTGTGGCTGTGGACTGCAATTTCCACTAACTTTTTGTTGTGCAGCATTATTACCATTACCACTAGTACTGTTATTCATATTTTGTAATATTTTAAAAGCTTTCGATGGTATTGCGGCACCACGATATCGTGGATCTGTTTCGTTGTGCAAGAAATTTTCTTGTCCATCTTAAAATTATAATAGTTTTATGATTTAATACTTATTCAGTTAAGAACTATTATAGACATTTTACCTGATTGGTGTTGCTGTTGTTGTTGAAATGTTTGCGGATATCTAGCCGGATGTGCTACAACTGTACTATTTTCTCCATTATTATCATCATCATTGTCAGTTTGTGTTAGTTTTTGTATAACTTTAAATGAATTCGATTGTGTTGGATTATTATTCCAACTTTGTTGACGTTGAAATCCACGTTCTGGATTTGGTGATGAGGAACCACCACCACCACCACCTCTTTCAATCATAATTGGTATAATTCTTGTACCACCAGCCATTGGATTTGGTGATTGTCGCTGTTGTTGTTGTTGTTGTAGTTGTTGTGTTGGTGGACCAATTATTGGACCAGGATGTTGAAATACTAATGGTTGTGTTACGAAAACGGCATTTGGATGTTGTTGTGGATCGAAAGGAATTTGTTGTTGTCGATTTTGTTGTTGCAATGATGGTGGTGGTGGCACTTGTTTTGAACGTACTTCAATACGTATTGGATTTGGATTGCTTGTATCAACAGCTGACTGATTTACTTGATGTCCATTTTGATTTGGTGGAGTTGTTGGTTCGTCTCGTCTTACCCATGGAGGTATTTGTTGTTGTTGTTGTTTGTTTTGCCATGGTTTCGGTGCTTCTTTAAGTGTTGGTGTACCAGGTGATTGAATTCTAATCGTTTCTTGACGTTCTGGTGGTATTGGTGGCGAAATAGCTTGATTTTCTATTGGCTGTTGTTGTTGTTGTTGATTAATTGGCGCAATATAAAGCGATCCCAAATTGAATGGGGCCGGTTTTTGTTGTTCAATTTGCGAGTAATTATTTGTAGGTGATGTTGGTTGTTGTTTACTGAAAGAAAACATTATATATGTATTTCTAACAACAAAAAAAAATCATTCAATTTTATATTTTTACGTTTGAATTTGTGGCTGTTGAAAGTCTGGTTGTCGATTAACTTGTGTATTGACTGGTGGTGTTTTAACACTACCCGTTGCATACATTTCATCAATGAATGTTGTTCGTTGATTTGGTCCGCCAGTTTTTTTCAATAAAGCCATCGGATTATCTGGTATGATTTTCGTCATATCTGGCCGTTCAATGATTTGATTGGCATTATTGTTAACTTTTTGTGTTGGTAATGGTGCTGCTGATGACGATGGAGGTGCAGCAGGAGGAGGTGGTGGCGGTGGCGGTGGTACAGCACCTTGTCGATTCAATTGTGGCCCACCAGCTGGTATTGATGGTAAAACTTGAACTTGTATTTGTGGATTCATTGCAGCCAATGTTGATGGCGGTAGATTTTGTGGTAATTGTTGTTGTTGTTGGGGTTGTTGTTGTGGTACATCAGTAACACCTTCATAATTTGCATTCCTTTCAATTCTACGTGCCATACGTGGTGATCGTATTTCCGATAAATCGATACCACCTGGTGTATAAGTAAATGGTTTCTTATCTTTTGTCATCATTGCATTTTGTACACATGGTGGTGGATCCATTCTTCTGTCTGCTGGTATCTATTATTTATCGAAATAGTAAATTTATTTCTACAGAATAAAAATGTTAAATTTCTTTTCAATTGATGACTTACCTCTGATTTTAATCTAATTCCAGGAATGTGGCCAGTTTGATTTGTTAAGGGTTGAGGTGGTGGTGGTGGTGGTGGTGTTGGATAAAATTCAGATTGTAAACTATAAAATTGAAAAATTAGATGATGACACGGTTTCCTATAAATATATGGTGTATATATAATGAGTTTATGGTGGTAATGTCGAGAAAATATGCGCTACATTTTCTATTTTTAAACTTATATATGTATTATATTATACACATGCACACAAATTTTATATATTTGCCATATTTTTTACGAAACACAAACTATAGGTACTTGTAAAATTTTAAAACAAAACTTATAAAAATATAGTTGTTATGTATTATACCTGTAAAAAGCCATTTGAATTTATTTTATTGTACATTATAATAAATTATCCTTATGCATCGCACTATTATTATACACTAATATATATTTTCGTACGCTTATTTTCTTTAAACTGTACCCATTTAATAATAAAATAAAATTTTTGAAATGAAGACCTTGTCGTTTACCATCTGGTCAACTTTAATGAATGTTTCTCCATATATGGAAAAATTAACAAACATTGAATGTAATATAATTATATTATAAAGGAGAAATATATAATATATAGTATAGCTAGTTAGTCGCACAAACTCTAATGTCAATTTTTCAGTAGAAACGTTTTCTAATTATCTATATTTTTGAATATTATAAATAATTTATATAATAATGAACTTAATAATATTAGTTAAAATAATTTCAATCGTAGGTGAATGATATTGTTGGAATTGTAGGTAGATATAGCATAATATAAAAAGAGACCACGACCTACATAAGTTAAACAATAATACATGAATATATAATCAACTTACAATTATCTTTAATAAGATACCAGCAAATGTCCAGTTTAATGTTAGAAAATTCACAACTCGCACATTTTTCGCATTATTTTCGTATAGTTCGTTTTATAAAACTAACATTTTCTGTGTTATATTTTTGTATATGCAAAAATTGTGGAAAAAAAATACGATATATATATGTATAAATAATGTTTAAATTTAAAATTGCAACATGGAAAACGATGTTTGCCGAATAAAATTTTGTATGTGTGTGTGGAAATTGAAACGCATCTAAAAATGGAAACATCTTCTATATGTAAAATTGGAAAAACTCTATACGTCTACGTCTGACGACGACAATATATATAATATCGTTTAAAAAAGACTGTTTTCTCTTTTCCTATATATGCGATAGTACTTTAAATGAATTTTGTCCTTTTTTAATGATTCATTTTTGTTTAAATGCATATAAATTCATATTATAATGCATTCAAGGTTTATACACATGCTTTGCTTATATGTTAATATTTTATGAATCATTGTTGATATGTTTTATGTACTTGAAACTTGATGGTGTATTAAGGAAATAGGAAGATTTAAGTAATTTTTATAATAAAACATTTGTTAGTTATACGTATTTAATCAATTTATTGTTAAATTTATTGTATCACAATTTTATTTTTATTTTTTATCAATGTCAGGATTTGCACGTCCGCTTAATTTCTCTAATCCCCCATTTTGTCTAAAAATGAAATAATATTTTCCATTTAATCATAAAAATATTTAATCATAGCATGATAATAATAATAATAATAGTGATGATTTTATACTTACGATATGCTTTGAATAATATTTTGTATGTTGGTATCATTTTTCTTGACCATATGTTTTGGTAATGAATTTACATAATTATTTGCTTGTTCATTATATCCATTATACCAATCTCTTAATGCAGCATTACCAATTTTCCGTTTCAATATTGGATCAATATCATTAGTATTTTGATTTGTTTTATTTATATTATTCTTTGGTATTGTTTTTGTATTATAATTAACACTGTTTTTATTTTGTTTCATTTCAAATTGTTTACTTAATTCACTAATTGTACTATAATTTTGTTGCTTTTTTATTTTATTATTTGTATTATTTATCTCGTTTTGGTTGAAAATTTTTAATGTATTTTTTACATGACTACCATCAATTTGATCCACTTTTATATCATTTTGCTGTTGATAAATTTTTGCTTTTTCTTTTATAGGATGATTAATTTCAATAAAAATTTCTGTTTTTTCAGGTTTTTTTTCTTCAATATTAAGTTTATCATCCCCATTAAATCGGCTACTACTCGTTATTGTTGGTGCAGGTAAGTTTTTGATTTCTTTAATACTGGTGGTGGTGGTGGTGGTGGTGTTTTGTGTTGATGTTGCGAGGGAAACTGATGGTACTTCATTGAATTCTCCTGCTAAACATTTTTTTGTTTTAATATACATATTTAAAAAATTAATTTGAATATTATCATTTATGTAATTACCTTTTTGATTCTTGTAGTTTTGTAAAAACTGCATATATTCCTTATATTTAGCCATTTTTTTCCTTTAGTAAACAATTCACTGTATGCACTAAGTTAGTACCTAACTTGTATTTGTATAGTTTAAAAACTTATATAGCTATATATTTATTTATGATGATATCATTCGCGATTAAAGGCAAATAATATACTAGTGGGGGATATAAAGTCGTAAATCAGCGGTTTTACACACGTTTATATGTATAATAAGCAAATTTATTGGTTTATGTATACCTATTCATAAAAAGAATGTATGAAACTAGTAATTTAAGTTTAAGGGTTTGGTTTCATTTAAGAAATTGCTTTCCATTTCAATTGGGTGCTTCTAAAAATAGCTTAACAATGACTAATAAAATAGTCTTTAAGAAATTCAATGAAACTTTCAGCGATTATGTCATGGGGTTAAATAAATAAATAAAAATTATACACGAATATATGTTTGTATATTAAGTATATAGTGTGAGTCATTGATTTGTTTATAATTTAGTGATAAAATCTGATTCATTTGTTTTTTAAAATTTGTTTAAAGCATATGTAAAATTATGTTTTTGCGTTTTTCGTATTAAATATAAAAATAATTTTTGTTTATTCATTAATTTCACCAAATATAGTTAAATAGAAACGTACCTTATTAAAGTTTTCATGACTTTGTTGTAAAATATGTATTATTATTGTTGATTAACACAATCAAACTAAACAAGTTTTCTTTGAAAATGTTTAAATTGAAAAATAATTTCTAACATTTACCATAAATGGCCATTTAATTTTTTTTTAGAAATTTTCTCTATAAAATATACTACATATGTATAAAGTGAAATTTTCATTGCCTTATTTTGTATTATAGGTAAGTAAGTATATATATACTTACAAGTACATTTTATAAGTTTTTGGTGGTGAAAAACACCTGTGTACAAATAATTTATATTTAAAATAATAAAGACTATTTTTAACAAGAAAAAAAAAGTCAAAATTTGGCACACCAGACATACACACTATTTTTATAAAATGTTAAAATAATATTATATTAGAATCGTATGTACGTAAGAAAAGTTTTCAGATTTGTATATAAGTATATACATACGAATATAACAATTGTATAGGTGTTTATATATATATATCTATGTATATATATCCGTGGTCATTGGCTTCAGGAAATTTGTGTATTTAAACATTTATAATAATTTTTTTAAATAAAACGAAAACGAATCAACGCCTTACCTATTATTTAATGAATATTGACTCATATTGTTTAATAATTCCTATAAATTGCACCAATTTCATTAGTTTTATATTTAATTTATTGATTTTTTTAATCACTTTCCACTAATAAAATTAAGTATAATAAAATACATATATAAATAATAGTTTTTAATTAATTTTATTACAAAAATCAATTTATTTTTATTGATTAAAAATAAAATTATTGTATAATCACTAAGATATAGCCACGTTTTCTTCCCTGTCTATACACTTAATTTGTTCTAACTAGAATTAAAACTATATAATATTTATAAAAGTACATTGCCACAGTGAATTAATTTTGGGCAAACATCCAAAAATATATGCTTTTTTTTTAAAGCAACTTTTCCTCAAACCAATAACTATAACTATTTTTATTTAAGAACAGTTTTCATGATCAGACAAATTTATTTTCGATTGATCCTTGTCATACGAAGGACATTTATTTAAAAAAAAAACAACAACAAATTATAATAAAGTCTTTATTCTTGTTTTTTCTGTACAATATAGTTATTATAAGTATTAGGGCACAAAAATTATGTGCAAGAAAATTTGAAACATTTCTTTATCACAGTTTTCATATTATAGTCGTAAATATATACCTACGTTTATTTTATCATTTTTTAAAACAACATAATAGGAATGTTTTAATAAGTGCACTTTCTTTCCGAAAAATAAAATTATTCTTTGGCCACAATAATTATAATATATTATTGACATCATTTAAGATTCAATTCTGCATTTAATTTATTAAAATAATTATATATTGATGAATGATTTTGTGTTGCAAATAATAAATGTAATTGTTTAAATTGTTTTAAACGATGTAAATATGTTTGTTTATCTAATGTATTTGCTTGTCTCCAATTCTTTAATGTTTTCTCAATCAATGTAATTGTTTCTATACGTATCGTACGTATACAATCGTTCATATTATTTTCAATCTACAAAAATAACAAAATTTATAAACATTATACATATATATTTGTTACAATGTAAAAATGAATTACCTTAATTTGTGTACAAATTGTCCACATTGTATGTAATTTCAATAATGGTTGTTGTTCTAAATTAATTAATATAAAACCGATTAAATTTGATACAGTTATTGGCAGTGTATTTGTTGGAAAAGCTACACTATCCGATTTCCTATAAAATGTATGAATCATAGATTATAATTTACACTTTGTAATAGAATTTTACCTATTTGGTGGAAAAAATATGATTAAAGGAAATGTTTCCATTGTATATTCCCATGGTAGAATATTTAATTCACCATCAATACGGGCAAATTGTATATTTTCAATAAATTGCAATTGCTTTGCCACAGTTAAAAATATAAATGATATACCATTGCAAAATGAACATTGTTTTGTATAATAAAATACAATAATTGCTTTATTTTTTTGTAAAATTGTTGGTAAAAATGTTTTCGAATTTAATTCTTTTATAGAAAATTCTTTTCTTACATTCAATTTTGTCCAACACCTCTTCGTTTTTGAGATACAGGGTGTTAAAGTTTTATGAAAAAATAAGGTTCTACTTAAATATTTTTGGAAATATTAGAGATATGCCTGCTGTTTAAAAAATC
>SSSI01005774.1:0-17929 GCA_004796505.1 Oryzaephilus surinamensis
ACATTACAATTTTTATTTTCCCAAATATACTATTTTTATTAACATATTTTATTTTGATTTCCTTGATTTCAATATAAAAATGTCACTTGGACAATACATAACCACACTTTTTTTGACAACCTATCAACCAATGAAAATAAGCCAACAATCTTGTTAGGAACTTTTTGATTTGTGTTAAGGCGTTTTTTCTCGAGTTACCGGTTACTGTTGCCTGGTAACTCAGCTGTTTCTGGCGGTAACCTCAACGTTGAACAGCGAACTTTTTAAAAAATCATAATCGGAATGAAAAAAGTACTAAAATTAATTATGCTTATGTCAATTAATCAAATGTGGTTTAATGTTTTATTTATTTTACTAAGTGATGTTAATGCAATTTCAATTTCAGCATCTTCATTATTTTATAAAATTTTGTGTTGTACAATTATTTATAACCGGTGTCATTTATCTACCGTCCAACTTGGGTAACTGAATTTGTAACCGCGGTTTGAATATATGACGTAACCGCAAGTTACCAGTTATCGCTAAAATACAACGGTTTTAACCAATCGTTACCGGTAACTCGCGAAAAAACGCCTTAGTCACCTCATTGAGGTAACTTCACTACTTGCTTCGTGTTTAGTTGCCTCATCTCAATTAATAAATAATAATTGACATGTGAGGAGTGACGTGAGAAATAAATATTAAAAAAAAAATGTCTACATAAAAAAATGATCAAATTTGAAGTATTTGGTTTTACTGATAATGAAGTTGATTTAGAAAAGTCCAGTTTTTCCATATTTGTTGCAATTTTGTATATAAAAGTCGTTTATATGCTAGTAATGATTGTTAATGTTTTGTCACATTATGATGAAGATCGTTTAGATAGTTTTTATTAAATTTCTAATAATAAACTAAAAGTAGGTACATAATGGATTGTTTGAAACCATATCAAAAGTTGGGGGTTGATTTCCTTTACAGAAATTACAAGAAAAATGTTAGTTTTCTTTAAAGTAAGGTTATTTTTATCTTTTATCCTCAATATGATTTTCTTTTATAGTTAAATGGTGCTATTTTAAATGAGGAAAATGATATGAATATGCGATTACAAGTAGGAATGTTTTTAAATTTAATATATAACAGAGAGAATATTCTTAACAAGTTTTTTATATTAATATTATGTCCGGATAATTTTATGTTTTATTGGCATTATCATTTAATAAGTGATTGTAAATTTAGTAATGTGAAGATATTAAATGAAGATAATTTTATTGATGAAAATGATACTAGTCCTTCGATACGTTTATTATCGTTTTCATTATTGAAATTATGCACAGAATTGCAACATTTTCAATATTTTGCAGTGATTATTGATAATTTTGATGAAATTGCTTTAAAACGTAATTATAGAAAGTTGTCTGGTGATTTTAATATCGGATTAACCCATAGAAATTTCTATGTGAGTGTTGTTGATTTAAAGGAAATTTTTCAAATTATAAATTTGTTCACACATTGTAGATGAACCCAAATCTAAAATTACAATGGAATATGTTAAACTGGATAAATCCTGGTTGTGTTGGAAAATATAATGATTTTTTAACTGTTTATAGAGAAAATATTGTTTATTTTCCATTGTTTTGGTATCAAATTACTTGGTCATATTGTGATTCATTTAAAAAATTAACAGAAAAAGAGAAAAATGTTAGACTTATTTTAATATAATTTTAAATTAAAGTTTTAAAACATATTTTCTATTGTGTATTTAGGTATATCATAATCAGATTATAAAATGGTCAAATAAATGCGGAATTGAAGTAAATGTTGAAAAATTGCCATCAAAAAGGAAATTAAAAAGAAATAATGAAGTAGATGATAAAAAACAAAAAATTGATTATAAACCACTTCCAACAATGGATGAAAGTCCAATTTTAACATCTATTATAAAAAATTTTAATACAATTCCAGATCCTCAACGTACATATAAAGACAATAATAAACTTATAATATTTCCATCAAAACAATCTGAATGTAATAATGGAATATTTGCATCTACATCAAAATCGATTAATAATGATGATTTTTTAAAATCTTTTATTTTAAATGATATCAATCCAACAAGTGCAACAATTAAAGCAGACAAATTTTCAAATGATGATATTGAACTGTTGTTACAAGATACTGATAAATTATTAAATGGCTAATTTATGTATAATATATTGTATTGTCATTTTAAATACATATGTATGTATAATTATTAACTATTGTATAATAAAATGCTTTTTAGTAATCATATAATTATTTTTTATTATTTTGCATTTATTACATCATTGTCCAAAAAAAAAAATAATAAAAAATGGATGACTCTTACAAAATAAATAAATAACTTGACTATAGTAAAAAATATGATTTTTATATAATAATATGTATATAATTACACGTATTTATCACAATTATAATTATGTATTAAAAAATATACAGAGCATGTCAATTATACGTACCTAGGTATCTTTTAATAATAATAATAAATAAATAAAAATTTATTATAAAACGATTAAACTAAAAACTTATATTAAATAATTATACATATTAATATGTATAGGTATGTGTAATTTACATAATACATAATTAGACGTCCGACGACCAAAATAATAAAAGAAAAACAAAAAAAAATACAGATTTATTCATTTTTTATCATCAACAGTCCATCCAATTCTTTATTATCTTTATTAGTAATATTCTGATTAGCTTGATCGTTTTCATATTCAACGAAATCATCAAACAAACTTGGCCAGGCCTCATTATCATCATATGAACTTAAATCATTTCCAACACTTTCTGAAAAATTTAAAAACATATTCCACGTATCCCTTGGTATTCCCCTTGTATTATCTTGTATTTCTAAATATTTCAACCATCTATTTAATATTGGCGGTTCACGTATTGTAAATACTAGCCGCCACAATATAATAGCCATATCCATTGTTAATATACGTTGTCCAATTGTATTATCTAAACCAAATTTAAATGTGAAACGATATAAATCTTTAAATTGTTCATCATTTTTTTCCACATCACTTATTATATCAGGTAAACGTAATTGTATTGTACGTATTGAATCAGCTTTTATTAATTTTAAACCATTTATAAATTCATTACGTGTAAAACGGCACATTTGTTCAGCTTTTAATTTCCATGCAAATATTAATATGCGGAAATCGTCCGGTGATATTTGTAAATCTTTACAAAATTGTTCAATACCTTCAGCTAACATTAAATCATCATTTTCATCGTCTTTATATTGATCGAATAATGTATGTAATTTTGTTTCGGATGGTTGTTTGCTATCTGTAAGGCCCATTACTGGTGTTGATTTTGTATGTTTACGATTTGATGTATAAAAACGACTCGAAAAGCTACTTGTTGTAGTAGTAGTAGTACTAGTACAAGTAATATTACTACTAGTAGTAGTTGTTGTTGTGTTTTCAATTTGTTGTTGTTGTGCTAAATTTATTATTAAAACACCACCTAAATGATTGCCGTTACTTAAAATTGTTTCTGATGGTGCTGAAGATGCTGGTACATGACTAGGGGCTGGATATAAACAAACTTCTGGCATTTCTACAATACAATATGTATTATGATTAAAAGTAAATAAAATACAATTTTATCATATAAATACCTTCTTTATGGGAATTTGGTTGCGAATTTTCTGTGGACGTATTGTTTGTTGTGGGTTCTTTGAAACAAGTGGAACAATTGCCCATTTGAGGGACATAAAGTAAACCTTATTGGTTTCTTTGAAATTATTTGCATTATCTATAAAAACAAATATTTTATATATTATGTTGTTTTAACCAAATACATATGTATGTACTACCTTTTATACTATTAATGCATTATAAAAATTTACGTTATCCCCTTTTATCCTTTATTACATACGTTTCATTTTTTATTTATTTATATAGTGAAATTGTTGAAAATAAAAAAATGTTATAAATACAACATTTTTAACAAAATATTTTATCCATTTACTAATATTTATATTACTCTATTATAATTTTCTTTTATTTACTTTTGGAAAATTAATTCATACAGAACTTTTTGTTTTTATTTTGTAATAATCAACAAATTTTTTTATAATGGAAAAAATTTTTGACAAATAGTCACCAAGTATATCCAGTTTGACATTTCTTTTTAGTAATTTTCTATTTTATTTTGTTGCATCGCTGAATGACCCATAGAATTCTAACCAGACTTTTTGTTTTTTATTAATTTGTGTTTTAATACAACGAATTTTATATTATTAATAAAATTTTTACCAAAACATGTAGGTATAATTTGTATTTTGTTGTTAAAATAGTTCATTTTCCAGTTTTTTTCTGTACCACATCTTTGCTATTGCATAAATAACTTTAAGTACCAATATAATTCGAACACCTTTTTTATAAAAATATTAAATGTATGGAACAAACATTAAGTACTTAAATGAATATTATAACAACTTACCAAGAGCTAATGTGAATAGAACAAATGCAGTCCAAACTGCGAATCCATTTACTAATCGTGGATTTTTTAAAACAGGTGCAATTTTAACAAGAGTCATATAGTGACTAAAATACATTGTAAATATTGACATACAGAGCCAAGGCATTACCAAAACAAAGTTTCTCTAAAAAAGTTATCATTATATGCATTTGCATGTTTAAAATTAAAATTTTTCAATGTGTTTACTGTTTCAAGACTTTTGTAAAGTGAATAAGTAGCTAGTAACACAAGAAATGCTTCTTTTAAGCTAATTTCCACGATATATCCTAAAAAAGTAAAACAATTGCCAAAAAAAAACAATTACATGTAATATTAAATTAATTTTGTATATACCTGAAAAGTAGGTTTGCATCGATATTTTCGTTGTATTAAAAATCGATAAAATGATCCATAATGAAACTGTTAAAATTATTGATGATCCTGAAGGTACACTTGTTTTATAAAATCCATTTAAATTATTATTTTCTGAATTATTTCTGTATGAATTTTTTAATGGTTTAAAACTGGAACTCATTTTTGTTTATGAAAAGTCAATGGAAATTTTTCTAAATAAATTATTCATATTGTCAATTTAATATATGGCTTTCTTTAATCTTTTGTTTTTCTTAAAAGAATTAATTCGAAACAAATAAAAATGGAATGTAAACAAATAAAAGAAGGTGATGCTGTAATCGAAACAGGTGGTAAAGTCTTTTACAATCCAGTACAAGAATTTAACAGAGATTTAAGTATATCAGTTTTAACATCATTTGCCAACAATTACTTGAGTGAAAATGGTCGAAAAATCGAAGACGGAATAACAATATTGGAAGCTTTATCAGCAACCGGCTTACGCAGTATACGTTATGCAAAAGAAATACCATATATTAAAGAAATTATCGCTAATGATTTATCCATAAAAGCTGTTGAAGATATTCGACGTAATGTTAAATCAAATGGTGTAGAAAATGTTGTAAAAGCAACACATTCAGATGCGATCACATTAATGTTAGAACATCGTCACAAAGAAAAACAATTTGATGTTATTGATTTAGATCCATATGGGTGTCCATCGATATTTCTCGATTCAGCAATACAAGCAATCAAAAATGGTGGCTTATTATTAATAACAGCCACTGATATGGCTGTATTAGCTGGAAATTCACCAGAAGCATGCTATAGTAAATATGGTGCAATATCATTACGTATGAAATGTTGTCATGAAATGGCATTACGTATACTATTACAATGCGTTGAAAGCCATGCAAATCGTTATGGACGTTATATTGTACCATTGTTATCGTTATCGGCTGATTTTTACATAAGAATATTTATTAGAGTATATAATGGTTTAAATAAATGTAAATACACTTTAAGTAAATTAAGTTATGTGTACCATTGTACTGGTTGTGGTAGTTTCCATTTACAACCATTAGGATTATTGAAAATTAATGAGAAAACGAAACAAACCAAGTTTGCTTTACCAACTGGACCATTTGTTGAAAAATTATGCAAACATTGTAATCATCCTCATCATGTAAGATATTTTGTTTAAAAATAGGTATATATTATTGTTTTTATTAAATATTTATTAGATGGGTGGTCCTATTTGGTCAGCTCCAATACACGATATCGACTTTGTAAATAATGTTTTATCAAATATACGTCCAACATTGGGCACATTTAAACGTATACAGGGTGTTTTATGTGTTATTAAAGAAGAATTACATGATGTACCGTTATATTATACATTAGAACGACTTTGTGGTACTTTACATGTAGAAACACCACCAATGTTAATAATTCGTTCAGCTATTTTGAATGCTGGCTATCGTGTTTCTTATACGCACATGAATCGAACATCAATTAAAACTGATGCACCATCAAATGTTATATGGGATATAATGCGTTGTTGGGAACGTTTACATCCAGTTGCATTGAAACGATTAATAGAAAATAGTCCAGCAAATAATATATTAAAACAAAAATGTTCTAATGAAAAAGCAGTGTACTCGTTCGATTTAAATCCATTGGCTAATCCGGAATCAAAGCGAATGGGTTTTGTACGTTTTCAAGAAAATCCTTTACCATTTTGGGGTCCAGGAATGCGTTCAACAGCAATGTAATTAATACTCATATCATTTATTAAATGTTACTTATTTTTTAATTAAAATATTGTCGTATAACCAGGATTGGTGGTGGTGATACAATGGGAAAAAGTAAACGAAATCAAGGTAAGAGAAAAAGAGAATTATCTGAAGAAAATGTAAACAACAATTAATCCATATAATAAATAGTAATAAAACAATTGTTTTCAAAATAAGTGCATTTTTATTCAGATCGTAAATAATTCGGTATAAAATTTATAAACATATTTCCTAAAACTGTAGTGTCTTTATAGGTGAAAAACATACAGTATTAAAAATGTTGATTGTGTCCTCATGTAAATTTGTATGTATTTCATCAATGGTTTGATTTGCATCAATAATTTTCCAATTATCTTGTTGTTTAGCAAACTTTTGAAACATTTCAGCTACTTTTAATTGTACATTAATGTTTTCATAACGTTCATTGCCGAAACCGGCACGTTTTGATAATTCGTCTGGTGTTAAATTAAGCAAAAATACAATATCAGGCTTTGGTAGTCCATTTTCCGGTTGCATACACCAATTTAAATCCATATCTATAAAAAAATGTTTAATCAACATATTATTGTCCAACATTATTCATATGTGTAGTTTAATTACTATTTTTTATAGCTGAATAAACAATTCCTGAATAAGAATAACGGTCCACAATTAATGTAATACCTTTACACAACAATTCTTTCATTTGTTCAACTTTTTCCCAACGATTTGCCGTAAATAATAAATGTATAGCTTGATCATTTAATGAACAATCCTTATTTTTTAAATACTTATCAATTACATTTCCTGTTAAAGATGTTCGATCTGGGAATGTTATTAATTTTGCAGGTATTGAATGTTTTTCTAAAGAATCTATTAATTTTTTGCATTGTGTAGTTTTACCAGATCTATCTAAACCTTCAATAACAATAAATGCACCTCGTTTTATCGAACCCATTGTAAATAAAATACTTTTTTCAGTATTTATTTACTACACTCTGATAACCGCCAATATATTTGAGGTTAGAAAAACTGTCACAGCATAATTTTAACCGCACAATTTAAATTTGAATATTATAAAATATACGATAATATTCACCTATTATTTGCAGTATTATGAAGTAATAAAGTACATAAATTGATAAATGTAGGTAAAGTGAACTTGAAAACTAATTGTATTGTAGGCGATTATTTTGAATTTGAATTTGACGCGGACTTTTAGGGATGTTAGGCACAGAATGTTAGGAACATTTTGGATAGTAAATATTAGATTTGACAGTGAGTAGATTGACAGTCGAAGTCGACATTACTGACATTATTATGAGCGGGATGTATTACGAATTTAATGAAAGTTATGTTAAATAAAATATTTTGCATTCGTAATTATTGCTTATTAAGTTAATCAACGACCATCTTGACAAGAAAAACATTCCTTCTCATAGTATGTAGAAAAAAATAGAAAGAGGTATGTAAATAAAAAGAAATTAATATTATCTTGTAAAATGCAATATTACCTATTAATTATTTTAACAATATCTTATTAATTATTATCTTATTTTAATTTTATTATAAATATTATTAATTCATTTTAATAGTCATTGCCATCAGTTTTACCAAACAAAAACCTCCTAAATTATTTTCTATTATTATTAATTTTTTGGTTAAATGATTTTGAGCCCTCTTATTTTTGAAAACGTCCTTTTATTATATATATGTATGCATGTAATGAATTGCAAATTGCAATTTGAAGAGCTGGAGATTTTCCAAAAAAAGTACGTTTTATTTTTTTCTGATTTGCGCACTTGGTTTTGCCCTAATAATACCTACATTGCGATTTATAATATCCATGCAATTAATTTGTTTATTAGCCAAATTTGCACAAAATGTTGGGCTGACTGGTTAAAAAATTTATAAGTACGTATAATTGTAATAAATACATTATGCCATGGTCATTTCAATGTTTCGAACCTATTTTTTCTTGTTTATACAACAAAGTAAAAAAAGAATATGACTCCGTCTCATATATAGCATAAGTTTAAGAAAATATTTTTCTTTATATGGTCGTTTAGGTCAATGACGAACAGCGATTATGTATTAAAATAATATACCTCAAGATAAATAATGTAAAAGTATGTTAAAAATATTTTTTAGGCTGTTTTTACTTTTTGTTATTTAATCTACTTCAAAAGGGTGATTCCCAAATTTGATTTACAACAAAAATAATGCCAATAGCAATAATACGTTTATTTTATAAAAAGAATAGAAGCAAAGCAGAGGTGTTAAAAATGACATCATGAACGAGAATTTAGTTTCAATGGGCGTTATAATAAATGTTATTATTTAATAAAAATATAGATAAATTTTAATAAACATATCCCAAAATTCAATTAAGATATGCACATACTCGTAGTTTAAATGTTTGAAAATTGTGGCAATTATTACAATTTTATGTTATTGTAAATTATGTATTATATAATTTCCATTTCTTATTTATGTTTTACATAATTTTTCATAATACGAATACACTAAAGTTAGGTATCCATTTTAGATGTATAGTTTCTTTTTCAGCAATAATTAATAATTATTCTTTTTTATCGATATTATATTATGGACATATTAAGGCGATCACAATATATGACGTCACTTTTATAGAAATATATATATGTCTGTTTTATCCTCAACCTACTACGAAATCAAGTTTCGCAAAAGTTTGCTGTCGTATAACCATATACGGATATATGATCGCCTACTTTTATTATTTTATTATAAAATTATAATATTCGATCAGAAAAATTGTTTTGAATTTTCGTAAATATAATATTATAGGTACATAATGAAAAACGTTTTACCTATAAATTCGCTTAATACCAATACAAAAATTTGCTATTGAAAAGTGATTAATGAATTACAGAAACATTTGAATTAACACCTGTTATATAATATTGTTTGATTTGTTTGTGGTAATTCTATGATCCGTTCAACAACAAGTGGTTATATGATTATAATAAATGACAATTCTTTTTTTTCTATCTTCTTTCCTCTATTCAGATTGAAATGAAAATCTTGTTAAACGGAGGGGTATACGAAATGTATGTGGAGGTGTCCGTCCAGTTACATCAGGGTGTCCTATGGAGATACCACCTTCATGGTCAATTCACTAGTCGTCCACCGGCATCCGCGAATCACTGTTTTATCAAAATAATAATACCAGTATAAGTATACGAATTACAAGTTACCAAATCGATATATATGTACATACATATATTTGAGTGAATTTTGAGTTTATTAGTTTCTGGTTGAAGATAATTAAAGAAAAAATACCTAAAGGTAAAATTAATATATACATTTTTTTAATAACGTTAATTTTCACAAAAATGTAAAAGGTCATTAAACGATTTAAAATCCATTTCCTATGTATATGAAAAAAATATGTAGATTTAAATATTTTGGTACGTGAGTTTGTATTCCTTTTCTTGTTAAATTGTTAGCTATTGTTTTAACACTTTATTGTATAAAGGACAAATAATATTGTTATGTTTTTGTCTATATTCACATAAACATATAAATAGATTGGTGATTCAGATTTATCACCTACGACATGTAGGTGTAGGTACATTTATTTAAAATTAGAATACCATAAATAAGGTATTGATTGATTTTTTTTTTAATTAAATCTTTATCTTCGAACTTCTGATGCCGATTTTGTATGAATTTCTTATATTAGTATGATTGTTTTAAAACAGCTGCTGACAATGAAATCATGCAGATGAATTTGTAAATTAATTTGTATGCAATATTTTTCGTAGCCCAATTAACTAAACTTGGTATAATGTATGTGTAATACCATATATGGTAAGGATTTGTGCACTTTTACATTCAGATGACCGTGGCGCATTTAAACATATTCGATCATAATTCAATCAGACTCTCGACACTTTTTTTTTCTTATATATTAAAGAATTATCTTAATATAGAAGTTAATCTGTTTTTACACATTCATGTATTATGTTTGTATAATATTCGAATATATTATAGACCTTGGTATGTACTTTTTTAAATCACGTTTAAATGTACTTGTACGAGTACATATATATCATATATTTATTATTTAGTTATATTTATTATTGAATTTCATTTATATAAACAAAATTGATTATACATTTTGTTAAAACACCCACGTAATCAAGAATTTTTACATCGTCACGTATACACATATCTGGAAAAATTATTATAAATACTCACATATGGAGGAAAACCATTAATTTTCCATAAAAGACAACTAATTATATATACAAAAAATAGTATAGTTAGTTAAAACCAAAAATGGTCAAATTGCCACACATATAAAATGATATTTAACACATATAAGTATATGTATACTGGGTAATCCAAGTTTAAGTTCTCGTATGCTAAATTGATTATATACACTACATATTTTGAACCAAAATGTCCTTATAAAGTGTACTCATATAGTCATATAAACCATACTATGTACTACAATTGTGATTAAATATAAATAATATTCGTCTGCTGTATTCGTGCTATTATTTATTATTATGTTTTTAAAGGATTGGCCATGGCGGCCCAAACACAAACATCATCGGATAATATATCCCATATAAATGATGAAGACGTTTTACGTAAAATGGTAATAAATGTGTTTATTTTAATTAAAAATTTTATTTCATTTTATATAATAAAAATATAATGTATAGTGGCAAGAAACTGAGGATTTTGGTAAGAAGAAAGAGATTAGATCTCATATGTATAAATTACGAGAGGCACGTTTACGAGAATTTTACAATACAAATGAAATGAGCAATAATAGTTCAAGTACAGAAACAAGAACAATCACAAAGTCGTCATCTGCATTTTCTACTAATAAACAAGATAATAATACACATCATGCCGATTCATTAGCTGATCAGAGTTTTCTTAGTTTGAAATCGAAAGAGATACGCGATTCTGAATCACCAACAAGAGATGTTAATTATAAAGTTGCAATAAACGATGCTGCTGGTGGCCTAATTAATAAACTGGAAAATCGTGAATGGAATAAAGAAACAACATCACATCATGAACAATCAAATAGTGGTAAAATGATGCAAACAAAACGTACAACAACAACAACAATGAGTGGCGGCGGTATTAAAAATATCGAAGGTGGTAAAATTGATTATGTAATGGAAAATCAACAAAAGACAAATATTTATCAAGATGGTGATGATAAAAATTTTACAAAAGCTGCTGGAATATTATCTAATTCTGTTTTACAACAACAAGCTATTATTAGTGCTGGTGATGAAAATAATAGTTTTCGTAGCACAACATCGAAAACAACAGCAAGTTCTGTAAGTGCAGAACATCGATCAGAAACTGGTAATGTTTTTGATGAAAATCTTATTAGAAATAAAGATGTGTTTATTCCATGCGATGATGAAAATACGAAAGTGACAAAAGAAACGAAAACTTTGCCAGATGGTTCTGTTGTTACAAAAACATCGACAACAACAAAGTATACTACAGAAAGTGGTTCGGCTAAACAGTTGGAACAAAAATCAACTAACACTACAACTAGTAGTAATACTACAAAACATGAATCGAAATTGTTGTCGGAAAATCGTACATCAAATAATAATGATTTGATTGCAGCAGACATTAAATCAAATTATAATCAAGATGTTGCTAATTATGAAAGCAAACAATCTAAAATTTCTGAAACTACTCATCAACAAATACAACAACAGTCAATTCCAGCAATTGAAGAGTTGCAATCATCCGCAATTGCTTCTATACAAGAAATCGACATGAAGGAAAAAATTATGGGAAAAGATTCAAGAAAAAGTCCTGTTCGTAAATCGCCTACAAAGGAACATTCCACATATGTACAACCGGATCGTCGACAGCCTATAAAACCGGCCAAATCTGAAATGGATCAAAAATTGGAACCAACAAAAGGACAATACGATACAACATATCGTTCTGATTATACACAAAAAAAGATCAGTGTTGAAGTGAGTCCAACACATGATGCATTCGCACGTTCTTTACGTTCAATAAGCCCGGATCGTATGAGTACTAATAGTCGGAGCAGTTTGAAAAATAGTCATTCTTCATTAAGATGTAGTACAAGTCCAGAGAAAATACATTATCCTAGTAGATATTCACCGGAAAGACGTCGTAGTGCATCGCCGAAGAAGGCAACAAGTCAGGAAACGATTATTATATCAAGCAGAAGAACAAATCCAACAAAGTCTCCAGAAAGAACTTGGAATAATAAACGTACAAATATTGAATATATTCGGAATGTTAATGATGTTGTCACAGATTTGGATGTTGATGATTATAATGCATCTGCAATAACTAGAAATAAAGATGTTTCATCATATAATAAGCAACAAGATAAAATATTAAGACGTACTGACACTTATGAAGAACGTTGTAAACAAATTTTGGGCATTACATCTAATACAAATGAAACACGTCGTGAGAGTATTGATAAAACAAAACGTTTAAACATGAAAAGAGTATCACAAGAAAATTTACAAATTAGAAAAAGTCCTGAAAAGAAAATTATTGTAGATGAGGTATTACGCAAAAGTCCAGAAAAACAGTCAATCGAAGCACATTTAAATATTAATCAGAACAAGAAGAAAAGTACTACTGAATTTTCTACTGAAATTAGAAAAAGTCCAGAAAAGCAATTGTTGCAAAATAATACGGTAAGGAAAAGTCCGGAAAAATCTACAAAATCATCATTTTCATCGGAACTTTCTCTACACAAAAGAACTAGTCCTGAAAGGGGGGAGCCATTGGAAAAATATCCTGAACGAAAGAATCCGGTAAAAACTGTACCAACAATTTCTGAATTTCCTTCTCAAATACGAAAAAGTCCAGAACGTGAACCATTAGAGAAATATTCAGAACGTAAAAGTCCAGAAAAACAATTACCGACTCAAATCACGGAATTTCCATCACAAATACGAAAAAGTCCAGAAAAACAGTTACCCACTCAAATCACAGAATTTCCTTCACAAACACGAAAAAGTCCAGAAAAACAATTACCAACTCAAATCACAGAATTTCCATCACAAACACGAAAAAGTCCAGAACGTAAAAGTCCAGAAAAACAATTACCGAATCAAATCACAGAATTTCCTTCACAAACACGAAAAAGTCCAGAACGTAAAAGTCCAGAAAAACAATTACCGAATCAAATCACAGAATTTCCATCACAAAAACGTCCATCAATTAAAAATGAAATAAAACAAGCAAAGAAAATACTGAAAGTGAAAAAGAATGAAAGCAATTCAAGTTCCTCATCATCGGATGATGATAATAGTAATGATGAAATTGATACAGTTGAAGCTAATGAATTTTCTAAATTTACAAAAGTTACACATACAGAAAATAAGATTCCTGTTAAAGAACCATTATGTACACAGAAATTTATAACACAATTAGGTAAAGATGAAGAAATACAACGAGGCGTGAATGTTGAAAATAGTATTTTAAAAGAAACAAATAAAACAGAAGAACATAAAACTGTTAAAAAGGATTTATCTGCTATTACACGTAAAGAAAATTTAATAAAAACAACAAACAGCAGTAATATACAAATTAACAAAACCAAGAAAGCAAAATCGGTAGATGATGAAAATAAAAAAAATGTTGGAAATATTAATCAAAAAATTACAAGTGCAACAACTGTTAAGAAAACAGATAATGAATTGAAACAATCATCCAAAAAACAAGTTTTGGCTACAACAATCATAGAGGCGAAGAAAACATCTAAAACAAATAATAAATCGAAAATGTCATCTGTTATTGACCGTTTAAGTAAACCTAAACAGATAACGAAAACAAAATTACAAAATAACCGTAAAAATAAATCATCTGATGAAAATATTAGTGAAGTTGAATCTGATATTGAAACAAATAGAAAACAGAAGAAATTTGTTAGAACTGTAAGTGATCAACAAATAAAAATAACTCATAAAGCCCCAATAAGAGGTCATTCAAAGCCAGAATTATTTTCACCAACAACAAAAATGCCATTTAAAGAGCCAAAAAGAAATCAATCTAATAAAAAACTGGAAAAGAAATGTATTTCAACAAAATCGATTATTATTAATGGTATTAAAGATGCAGATATGGAAACTAAAGACATTATTGTTGATTTACAACGTTCAACGTCTTCGCGTGAACCAACACCAGATCGTGTCTGTCCACGTCCATTGTCATCCGAAGATGATGACTTTGGTGTACCACGTTATCCGGATCGTGTTGTTGAACCGGAAGAATTTAATAGTGGCACATATAAACGTAAAAAATCACATAAACTTATTGAAATACCAATAATTGAAGGTGAAGATACGAGCGATTTTACAAGAATTGTTGATGTTACTGAACCATCAACAACAACAACAACAACAAGAAGGAATATAACTGAAGTTGATAAAGTGGAAGAAACTGATGAGAGTTTATTGAGTGTTAATAAAAAGATTAATAAATTTACTCAAGGACAACAAACTATTATAGAACCAATAAAGAAAAATGGTATTGCACCGAAAGTAGAGAGACCAGAATTAAATGTAAGTGAAGACTTGAAAGAAGATGAATGTTTATTAAGTGTATCAGATAAAGTAAGTAAATTTATAACAACAGCTGAAGAACTAATAACTCCGCATATTCCATCAACGGTTGTTGAAAGACCAAAAAGTCCGAAATGTTTGAATTATATGGAAAATGATGTTTTACAAAAAGTTTCACAATTTTCAAGTACAGAAAAGGAAACAATTAGAAAACAAGGAATTGCACCAAAAGTACCACGTCCAGATTTAACAAATGTTGATGAAAATCTTAAACAAGATGAATGCCTATTAAGTGTATCTGATAAAGTAAATAAATTCATTACAACAGCTGAAAAATTAACAAATGAAAATAAAAAAAAGACAACGAATATAATGAATGAAAATAAAACAAGTACTGATTGTGTACAAATTGAAAATGAAGAACAAACCTATACGCGTAAACCATCATCGCCATCAAGACGTAGTAAATCACCAGAACGTCGTTCGTTAAATCAACACAAATCAGCTATTAAACAAATTGACACAAATGATACACAAATATTAACTTCAAAAACATACGACATTCAAACAACACCAAAATCATCCAGTAGAACTCCATTAAAAAATACAGATAGTATTAAAAAGGCAAAAGCATTATTTGAAAAACAAGAACAACAAGATAATCGTGAATTATTACGTCAACGTGATATATTAAATCGTCCATCGGTGTTTGAAGGCAGAAAACTGAATAGTTTACAATATAATAATATTAAATACGATATTAATAATAAAGAAAATCGCACTTCACCAGTTAAATTTGATGATGACAGTAATAATACATCATTAAAATCGGCACGTTTAATATTGGATAGAATGAAAAGACCACAGTCACCTGAAAGATTCATTTCTTGCCGACCAAAATCACCATCGGGAAAGTTTGAAAAATTTGTCGGTCATTCAGAAGAAATTATAAGAAAAAGTTCATTAAGAGAAACATCGCCTGTACAAGACATGTGTGCAAGTGACGTGCCCAGTTATATGAAACCATTGGATAGGAGAGTCAGACCAAATAGTCCACACAAAACAAACATAAATTATGAAACAGATGATAATAATACAACAAAATTTGGTGTTACATTAAGAAGAAATAGTTCTGGACGACTAAATACAAATGAAGAGAGAAAAAGTAGTATTTCCGATAAACAATTAATACATGTAACAGAAGAACAAATTGAGGACATTTTTGAATTGGAAATTCTCGAGAAATTGGTAAGTAATGTTTAAAAGTAAATTTATACAAGTTTTAAATAATTCTTATTTTACAGCTAGAAAAAATTGTTAATTATGAAATACGTCGTAAAATTAGAGCTCAAATACGTTTAGTAAAGAAATTAATACAGGAAAACACATTAAAAACGTATATATTACAAAAACGAAAGAGTCAAATTAGTCCTGAACGTACAACAAATGTACACAAAACTGAATATCAATCATCTTACAATTACGAGAGAAGATCTAGTAATAAGGATGATGTAACGACAATACGTCGACGTTGCAGTAAATCACCAGAAGTGATTATACGTTGTAAAAGTCCACAAAATAAACAAAGTCCCGAACGTAAGATTATTAAGAAGATAACAACAACAGCAGATTCAACTTTTACAAATTTAAAAAAAATCCAACCAGTAGTTGTAAAAGAAACAATTGATGATAAACCAGAATGGGTGAAGCAAAGAAATTTACGTAAAACAAATGATTCAACAACAAGAACGTCATCATATTCTACTACTACTACACGTAAAGAAACAACAAAACGTACAACAACAACAAGTCCAGTAAAAGAGGTAGTAAAATCGACTGATTTGATAACATCGAGTTATGGTGTTGGTCCAACTGATGAAAATGGCACACCATTATTCGGATTACGTGCATTAAGATCACAAAAAAAAGCCACTGACACAAAAACAAAAGGTACAAAATAATTAATAAATTAAATTAACACACACTGATTAAAAGGTTTAATTATAAATGTTTTGTTTTTAAGTGCAAGGAACAATGATACAAAGCGAATGTTATACGAAAAATGGTGATGAACCGATTGGACAAATAAGTGTAACGAAATATTCAAACGATCCGAAAGATTTCGATAAATTATTTCAACGAAAAACTAATAATGGACTAACAAGTATAACAACAACACAAAAATTTGGTTATAAGGATACACCTTCATTAAAAAATTTAACAACGAACGAATCATCATCCAAAATTACAAGACGTGATTCTGTTAAAAGTTTATCACAAAAGTTTATCGAGAATACAGGTAATGTTATTTAAATAAGTGATTTGAATAAGAGGTAATTGCGATTGAAAATGGGCTAGTTGCACATTTTTTTTATTTATTCTTTTAATGTAAAACGTGTTCATGATTCAGAAAATGTACTTACTTTTTTTCAACGTGCAAGTTTTTTTTAAAAAAAAAAATGTAAAAACGCAATTTTGACATTTCAATTTTTCTCTCATTACGTTGTGACGTCAGTAAGTAAGAAACTTCCGACGGACCGGAAATGCCAGTTTTTGTTTATAACATAACCTCAATTGTAGTTTTCAACTTTGGTACAATTAAAAAATAAGTTTTTATTTAAATTGTTACCTACAAAAATAGTGATAAAACGATGTTTTGTTCCATTGTATAACAACAAATTGTCGTTTCATTTGAAAAAATTGTAAGGA
>SSSI01005781.1:0-47522 GCA_004796505.1 Oryzaephilus surinamensis
TGCTTTTTCTCCAATAAAGTGTAGTAGCATTGATTTCTTCCTCCTGTCTTCAGTAATGTTAAATGCATCAAGAAAATTATCAAACCTATCAATCCATTTCTTCCATCGTGTTCCCATGTTTGTGGGGTCTGTTTCAACGTCTAATGGCGGAAAATATTGTGTTGCACTGTTAAACATTTTAACTGTTTTGTTTGTTGATTGTTTTTATGTTCTTGTTCACCGTACTCGTCGCCAATTTTAATGTTCGGGTTGTTTGTTATTTGTTTAAAACACACTATTAACTATTTATTGAATTTATTAAATAAACTAATACAAAACAATATATTTTATTCTTAATTCTGTAAACCACGTTCTTCTCTATTTATTTTCTCCATCTCTCTCTCTGGTGGTTCTTGTTTCCAACCTCACATTTCCATAGTCCCTAGATTGAGAGGGATTTATAAACATTACAACAAGCAAAATATTCTGAGAAAGACGACTTGTGTTTGATATTTTATTATGCATAAAATATTTTAGGGGCTGTTTAGATATATAATCCCTTTTATTCAAAAAAATGATTTGCAAACACGCGTCAACAAATCTCATAGATAAATATTGATGAATAATGAGCACGCATGATGATGGCTGTATAATAATTATATGCGAAACGATTACAAAATATATAATATATTATATGTATAAACATATAAAAAATATATGTATATAGATTTATGAACAAATTTTAAAATATAAATTATTTTATTATACATGGATTATGTTTGTACATGGAATCAATTGCGGAAAAATATTTTCACGTAAATCGTTTTTAATTATTATTAATATAAATTATGTGTTATTATAAAATTGTTATTTTATTCTTGGAATCATTTTTGTATATACGTATATACATATGAATTCCGGTAATTTAGTTTTCCTTTAAGCTATTTAGATACAAATATTATTTTTATTTTTCAATATAAAGTTACTACTTACAGTTTAATACAATTTTGATAAGAACAAAGTTGTATTAAAGTACAATGTAATTAGCAGTGTATGAAAGTTTAAAGTTAGAGTGGTGAATAGTGTGTAAACATTTTCATAAAATGTAGTTGACTAAATCTTAGTACAGTACTATGTAAATTACTATTTTGAGTTTGTAAATACCTGCACACGAATATGCTTTGAAGTTGTTCTTGTATACAAGTTTATAGTCTAAAATTATTATTATGCAGACTTGTTCTGCACTCGTACACACTGTTTCAACTATATTGCTTACATATACTTTATAAAATATTATTTTATTTTATAATTCATAGGATACTTTAATAAATACCTTGAATATAGCAAGATTTAACTCTATAGCATATAGAATATAAAGCGTTCCTTCTTTACATATTTTATAAAGTTTGATAAAAAAATATATTTGAATAAATTCACACTATTGCACGTGTCCTGCACTGTTTTCTACAGTGTTTGTTGTAAACATTAGTAAAGATTATGTTAATTAAAGAAGAATAGGGTAGAATTTGAATGGAATTGAGTAGCAATGAAGCATGGATTATAGACGTAGATCTGAGTCTGATAGACGGCACGTGACTTCTGTGGCTACTGATATGGACAACTCACGTGTCTAACCATTAAGACTATTATTATGGTTGTCTTAGTTCTTTTGAAAATGAATTAAAAATATTTATTCACCATGAAAACTTTATCGCCGGATAGACAAGCACTGATTTATTAAACAAATTGTTGCCAGCATTGATAAATTGTTAAAAAAATGCCAGTGGATGGTCATCATAAGCTCGTGGATTTGTTAATACAAATTGGGCAAAAAAAATTTCCGATCATATTGCATATATAACGATTTTGTGTATGTAGGTATGTATGTTGAATAATTACATTTGTTCCTAATGGACAAAGGTATTTCAATATTGTTTTCAATCAATTTACAAAATTAATTTGCTATGATTTTTTGTATTAATGCTTTATTATTGAAACTAAATAACTTCACTATATAATTGGAAACAATAGGAAAATATTCAATGCTTGTTAAATCAAAATTGAAAATAATTGAAATAGTTTTATACATAAATACTGTATTATAATAACATTATAAGTATTAAATTTCTATTATCCTCAAGTATTTATATAATTTGATTTGATTTACTATATTGATTAACATTACTGCTATTTATATCTGGTTTTAAGTGTTTCATTTAACTTTGAATCTCTCCATTTACTAAATAGGTTTAGTTAATTAGGAAAAATATAGAAATTATTTATTTAGACTAACAATTATATGTTCAATTCAAATTAAATTTATTATATACATATATTGAATAGTAGTGGTTTTTACTGAATATGTCATTTCATAATATGTATATGCATATTATATATACGTACATACATATAATACATCTAAACATCTTATTATTCGGTACATACATACGTAGATTTGAGACTATTATTTTAATATACATATTTTTAATTTAAAAATACCAGTATGATATTCAAGACTTTATAAATTATTATTATTGTACAATGAATATTATGCAATAAAATAAGAATTATGTATATAACTTGTGAAATATTGGCGAAAATAAGCTTTTGATTAACAATAAAAATTGATTTGAATTAAAACACAAATATATATGTACCTACTTTTATTTTGGTAATATTCTTAAACGAAAATATGAAAAGAACAAACTCATTGTTACCTTTAAAACAATACATATATGTATTACAAATATTTGAAAAAGTTACAACATCTGAACTGAAATTTTGATCATAAAAAGTTTGTTTTTTTATTCAATTTAACCTTAGCCAAGAAATATAACGGTGATACTCTATATTCTCTCTTTGTTTTATTAAGTAGTATTAAGTTTGTCAATTTTGATAAATTGTGTTGAAGAAAAAGATTTTTAAAAAAATTTGGCTAAAAGCCACAGAAAAATTTCATAAGAATATTTGTCAAACTTTACCACTTCTTCTAATCTAATACAACGTTTGTTTTTTTAACGGATGTTATAACAATGCTTTCGTAAATTTTCTAAAATTTTTACAAATTGTTAATATTAAACCAAATTTCCTTCGTCAACAATATTATGCCGCCTAATAATTATTTCGTAAAAGTACGTGCAATAAATAGATCAATTGAAGCAGAAAAATTGCTACGTTTCTCATGAAGATAATTTTTTTTCGCTTATTATTTAGTGACGCATTAATTACGGTTGACAAATTTCGAAAGTCGAATTTAATTTGATTAAAAAGCAATTGTATTATTATTGTGTTGATATGAAGCATATAAAAGCAGTCAAATTGCATAATGTACACATACAACACAAATGGCACCATTATCACTGGACGATATATATATCTACATGGTGCATGGTACACAATGAGGTGGTGAATACCATGTAATAGGGGAGTTGATGATGGTGGCAAAGCAATAGTCATCTTCAATGCACTTTCCCACGATGTTGCCCTGCATCGAATTAGACCTTGCATAATCCGGATTTACAAACTATGACTATATTGTTTGTTACCGACGGAATGGTGATTGATAAGTGCCATAAATTAATTTTTTGCTCGTTCATCTGAAAAATGAACGTTTTCTCTTCCATTCTATGGAATAATAAAATTGTTTCTTTTTCAACAATTAGTCCGAATGAAATAGTCAACTCAAAAATCACAAGCAATTTTATTAAATGTGTATTCAATTCAGAATTTGTAAAATAAACCGTTTTTTTTTTATTACAAAATCGTAATCTAAATGTCTTGCAGTCCCCAATAAAATGTAATATCCCAATTGGAAATATAAAATCCTATTGAAAAGTTTTGTATATTATTAGACGTCGTCGTCGTCGTCGCCATCGTCGTCGTCACGATTTTACACACTTGGAATCAATTGCTTTTCAACAATACTCCAAAACGCTATTATATTGAATGGCAATTTTAAAATAGCTGTTCAATTATTTTTTGGCAAATGTTATTTTATACTGTTTGTTGTGTGTATACGATGTTATTTCCAGTGTTGTGCCACCTTAATAACGGTTCCACACTCAAAATGTGTACGTAACTATTCAATTATACGGACATGGATCGTTTTTCAATGTGTTACTTTCTCAATGGACCAACACACGCTATGCTCTCGTATATATTTTAAAAACATATTGACGATAAGGTGAACAAAAGAAATTCAACTTACAATAGAAATGGATTAAGCTTTTTTTCAGATTACACTATTATACAGTTGTAGTGGAATCCGGCAATAAAGTATTATTTACTAAAGGAAATTAAATACGATTGAGAAAATAAATTTTTATTTGAAAATGAACCCATATATGAATGAAAAAAAATAATGAAAAATACGATTTGATTTAATTAATTTGAATATAACGATGTCGATCATTAATCTTCAACCAGAAAGACTATTTTATTATGCAATAACGACCATTACCCTAAATTAGCTGTTAATAATAAATATTTAAAGTTGTTAGATAACATTTCATGCTGTTTGTAGATAGAATTCCGAATGAACGCAAAAGTTAATTACTAAATAGTTACAGAATAATTAAATAAATGATCTTTTCCTGTAAATATTAATTCTATCAATATAAAATGTAATTTACAATGTAAATGCTTTACTTTCAAATCGACATGCAATTAAAATTAATATTTTAATTAAAGATTCATTACATATTACATTTTTCTTGAATAAATTATATATTTATTTATATAAATGAATACTGGTAAATAGTAATATGTTTTTACAGTTTGGCAAATTTTATATTCAGAAAATTTTACAAAGTATTATTATAATCCACCCTGGTTGGCATAAGTAATTGTTATAAAACGTTACAGTTTATAGACTAGTTAAAATTCAAATTAAAATGATAATTTTAATTTTAATTAAATACGTATCGTTGAATGTAAATTAAACTTTTCAAGTTTAATTAAAAGTAGAGTAATTTTAAATGTGTATGCAATGGTAATATAATATTTTATATATACATATATAATAATGCATAAGAATTGTTTATATCTCGATTTTGTTTGCCGAAATGAGAAAACAATTTAAATTTTATGATTTTATATGTAGATAATATACTGTGTGTATGTACAAATGTTTAAAAATTTTCATAATGGTTTACTTATACGATTATGAAAAAAAAGTATGATTTTTTTTCTAGAGCAGCTAAAGGGTTCTTGAAAAAAGTAATTTATTTAAGGATGATTAGGATTAGATAATTATAAGAGCAAAGTTTCATTAAGATTCATTCATTAGTAAAAAAGATAATAGAAATTTAAAAATCCAGTTAAAATATTTTTAAATGAAAATTTTCCAAAAGATGAATCTAGAAAAACTACTGGCCCGAATTGATTCTATAAATAGATTTGTATTCAGTGGGTTTTATTTCAATAAAAAAATATTATTTATTTCACAAAATTGCTTAATTTTAATTTTGTATTAAGCTAGTTTTTTCAATTTTTTACAAGTATTTTTAGAAAAATGCTATTTTTTTTTAGTGCAGCTAGAAACTTCTAAAATCATATACAAAAACGCTCCATATATACGTACATATAATAAATAATACTATTAGTACCTAATGTTATAGTATATTTTTCTCTGATTAATATTTTATTTTTCATTCAGTAAATACTTTCATATCTAGTTATATACCTACATATACATAAATACATAAATATATTAATATATTGAAAGATGAAAAAGAATGGTAATTGAAAAAATATAATTATTTTCGTCGCCTACGTTCCATAATCCACATGCGAATCCATTTAAATTAATCTGAAAGACTAGCATTTAATTAACACTGAATAATCAACAAAATGCCAGGCTATCTCAAACGTACATATATATAACTTGTTACTTTAATTAATTTAATTGCTTTTCACCATTTTAGTAAATTTATAATTATAAAAAGATTTACATAAATTAATATTCACCTTAAATTTATTGATTTGCATATTATAAAAAATTATTTCTAAGTATATTAAGTTGATATAAAAATTATAGGAGTATGTATTTATATGTAGACGTTTTTAATATAAATAACTATATAAATATATGTATAGTAATATATAAGTATATATAAGTAATATATAAGTATATGTATAGATATTGTGGCATTTGTGGCCTACATTATACATTAATACATTATTATACCGTCATATTATTAGATTTATAGATATTTTTCATTATGCATTTCATAAAATTAATTTTAATTTTCATTTGCATAAAACATGTTTATTAAACTGCTTACTTCAGAAAAGAAATGTTTTTTCTGTTAGAAAAAAGCATAAAAACTAGGTATAATATAGCGGTAGTGGCATTATTCTTTCTCTTATTTGTAGTTAATTACCGGTGTGTATATTTAATTGCTTTAATTAAAATAGTGCCTTTTGTATATACATTTAATTTATGAAAACAGTTTATAGTATAAAAACTCATTGTGCCCCTGTTGTCATTTCCATCTTAATTTTACATGTCTAAACAATTTAGTTGTTAGTTTTTAATGCAGTGTAACGTTTTATGCATTTGTAGTTTTAAAATTTCTAATGCAATATAATAATAAATTTGAAAAGTTTTGTTGAAAACTCTTTAATACAAAAAACACCATTCATTTTGATTATTATTTGTAATATTTTTTTTTCGAAATTCTTCATATTCATTAGAAATAGCCGTTTATATTCATTATGTTAATAACAATTTATTTTTGTCATGCGTTTTTTCATATAAAAGATGGGGAAAAACTGTTCTCGGCTAGGACAAGTGTGGCAACCAAATAAAATCAAAATAGCAATAAAGCTTTTGTATATCAAACCCTACTTCTCGTTCAACTAAATATTTGACATGACATAACTGACAGGCGGTGCAACTGTCTTCCGTTACATTCACCCCCACTTCGTTTAGGCAGAGCTTTGGACCGATGCGCGGTGTTTGTCAAAAGTACGACGTAAAGCTCCGTTATAATAGCTTTCGATCTAGAAAGCTGAGTGAGCTTTCAGGCAGAGCAAACGACGCCGAGCAGAGCGCATTGCACAGCAACAATACACATCCCAACTCTCTGGTATCAGAAGCGACACTTTGAGCTTGAACTTTGCGAGTGTTGGACGTGCTCTTGCTCTCTCATCATCTCAATATAAACACTTTATCTCATCTCCGTGTGGAAGAGTCTGTATGTATCAGAAAAATAAAAATTATTTGAAACAATTTTAACAATATCTTGAATGACGTACATGTTGAGATAGGTTATTTTATTGATAAAATAATAGTTTATATATATAGTGCACAGTTTTGTTTATTTATCGTGACTATTTAAAGAGTGTTGTACGGTGATTGTTTTTCGTTTTTATTTAATTATTATTTTATTGTGAGTGCTTTTTTCAAAGACATTGAACATTGGCTGCTGTTTCACACTTGGGGGCACATTCATTTTTTTGGGTGCATCTTCACATTGAAATTCACGACAGGTGTAGAAGAAAACACAACGAAAATTAAAGCAGTTAGTATTACAATTTTCTATTTTATTCTAATCTCATATATATATTTTAATACATGGCTTAAAATTTGAATTTATTGAAGTAAAAATGAAATTTAATAAAAACCTGTGTTGAATTTAGTTGAAAATCAAAAAATATACAATCTTGTATGTTTATGTATGCATAGTATCCTGTTCATACGAAAATAGATATTCGCAACGTATAGCAAAAGTGATGACTTCCATTCAGCTGATTGTCAAAATACGAAAGCACGTGGTTCTGAATGAACTTTTGATGCGCTTTTCAGTCACAATTTCATGAATACACAGAAATATACAATCTAATGTTGCTCCTATACAGTAAAATATGATTTACTAATAATAAAAATAACAAAGTTTATTATAGTTTCAACTATTTCAATTTGTAATAAATTCAATTTATGTGTACAATAACAATAAAATTAAGTTTAAATGTAAAAAAAAACAAAGAAATTTGTTGCGATATAATAGTATTTATATCTTTGAAGTAGAAAATGACTTTTAAGAAATTATTTTCCAATAATGTTTTTTTTTTATTGTTATATAGCAGTTAACGTAAGCGAGCCGTAAAATTACTAATAGCTTATAATCAATTTTGTAGTTCTTTAAATTGGAAACACATAAACTGTATATAATTACTTTGATTTTTAATTAAGTAGAAATATAATATGACATTTTAAATGGTCTTTCAAGTATCATTATAAATACATCCATATTAACGAAATCACAACTTATTACAAACAAGTTATAATTATTATTATTTAAAATAACAAAATGTTCAAGTATTCATTTTGTAGGTGTACAAATATGTATTAATTAGGTATTAATTTCCATTTTATCACTTTGTTTACTGATTTTATAACGAGTGTGACTGCTGTTTTTATTTTATATAAATAAATACCAGCAATCCAGCATGGTTTGTGTAAATATTGTTTGTTTCGAGATTTGTACATTTCAGGGTTGTTATGTTTATATGTATATATTGTATACTTGAAACAATTTTTTAAAAATAAACTTTCCCAGAATTAAAAACATATATGTAATTATAACATAACTGAATCGAGATTTTTAATTTAATTCAAACCAAACTAGATATTATTTTTATTCCAAACACATTCAACAGTTTCGAAGATTCTGTACAACAGAAAATAATTTCAGTATACATATATAGAGGAGGTGGTGGCCTTAAAGGCTTAATTAAAATAATTTCAATACAAAGCGCTCGATTATCTTCGAAAAATAAATTAAGCCCTACTCTTACTCTGTACAAACATGTTGTAGAAATGAAACATGCTTCTATTTAATGGATAAACTCGTCTGGACATTCATTTCACTTTATAATTCATGGAGTTGTTTTTATTAGCAGTCCTGTAATATACCTAAGCCACTACTGAGCGATGTAAATATTTAATTATCAATTTATTTTTCTCGGACATTTAAATTGAACAAAACCAATTATATACTGAATAACTGTGGGGGCCCCTTAAGTAACTTTTTGTACGCCCTCTCATTTTTATATATCTTTCTATACACACACACATGCATACACATTAACTAATCAAGTTCAATGGCTGGATTGTTTTTCTTATTAATTTATGTTTTGTTTGTTCAATTACTTCATAATATGTTTTAATTGCCACTAAATATACGTACATTATACATTATACGTTAATTGCTGTTTTATTTATGTGTACTATAAAATTTTTTTTTGTAAACTATATGGTAGGTATTGTCTCCTTGATGTAAAAAATATTAAATTATTATGTAATTATGTGTATTATGTAATGAAAAGTAAAGACAAACACAAATCATACGCTTTACTACATAGCAATTTTTTGAATTTTATATTTGTTGACCATATATTACGATTTATATCTTTTATTAACATGTGTACATATTTTTTCTCTTATAAATTATATTCCTAATTTGATAAAATTCAGTTGACGTACTTTATTCTTAAAATGTTTACTATTTTTGCACATTAATATAGTTATCTATAAATATTAGTAATATTATAAGTTTATTCATTCAATATTTATATATTTTTGTTGTGTGGACAATTTTGATAAACAAAACAAAATTATGTTATAATTTTAAAATGTTTATTTGTTTTTGGAATACAATAAAAGTTTCCAATTGGAATGTTTACATAACAATAAGTAAATTGTTACTCTTTGAATAATGTCGAGATTTATTTCAATATTCCAAATTGGATTTGCTTGAAATTTATTGAAAATGAATTAAATCGATTATAGGGACGTTTTACTAGTTGATTGTAGCGGATGAATACGAGAAAAGAAAAATTCTGTTTGAATGCAAACGTAAATATTTGTTTTGATGCAGTGATTTTCAATTGATGGCTAAAGAAAATGCTTATTAGTATTATCTTATTAGGATTTTCTTCAGATTTGGTACATAGTTTACTGGAAGGTACAGAGTTTTTGGAAATGTACTTGTTTTCGGAAAGTTTACAATTGTTTAAAAATGTTCCAAATATAATTTTTGTAAAAATCTCAATTTAGAGCTTCAGAATGGCACTCGGAATGGCACATGTTAAATACATATAAAAAATAGTTTGTTTTTTAAAAATTCCACTTCAAAGGTATAAAATTAACTAATTCGTTTAATCAGAATAAATTTTTTATTAAAATCCTTATATATGTAATAGGTATACGCAAAGAAATAAAATTTTGTAATTTTTTTCACCCTCAGCTAATCTCTTTTACTGGAAATGGCCTAAATACAATTGACCATGTGAAAATTGCACATCGCACACCCTATTCAACCGAAATATGCTTGTGTATGTGTGTCGTAATAAAATTAAATTCTTTTCAATTTCACATTTTCTGTATTATATGTGAGTGTCAGTAGCGAATTCTATGTATATGTACGTATATGTATGTATATGTATACATATATGTATGTATGTATGTATGTATGTATGTATGTGTCTGTTACTGTAAGTATTAGAGGGTTCGGAATCGACCTGCACGCCCGTTGGTCTTGCACGGGGTGGCCTGTTCGTTCCCCCTTTTCTTGCTACACATAATGGACTCGAGAAAAAACAAATTTGTTTTTTACGCTCAAATAGAGAAACAAAATTGAAAAGGAAACTGTAATAAGACCGGCTCGTCCACTCTACACACATCTACAAACGCATTTTTACACATACATATATGTACATCTATATATATGTAGTTTGAGTACGTAAACTGGGTCCTTCTTTCACTATTTTTGTGTTGTTTCCACATTTTTGTTCACGATTCAATCATGCATACTCTTATCCGTTTAGAACAACAAAACTTCTATTCCGCTTTTTCTTTTATTTCTTCTATTTACTTTTAATTTTGCTGGTTTTTCTTCTGTATACATATGTATATTATTATAATATACAGTTCGTCAATGTTTATACATATATATGTATATATATATAAATGTATTTATGCACAAACCCAACTTTCATTATATTTTCTACCCATTGTTAAAATATAACTGGAAACAATTATTTATAATTGTTATAAACGGCAATTCTGTTTTATTCCTACGCATGCATTATTGGTAATTTAAATAAGAAACTACAGCTATTTAAACAATACTTCATCGATTTGAAAGGCAATTATTGTCAAAGGTTAATTAACAAAGAGCCTTTATTTATTATTAATTATATTTATGATATTTAAGTAATGTTTTATGCAGCATACATGTACATGTATAAATGGTTATTATCACATTAATTAAATTGCAACGTTTAAGTGGGCCAGTTTAATTGTTACTTAACTTTTCATTCAATTTAAATTTTAGTGTAATGGAATTTTCGCTGTTTCCCTTTAGATAGATTTTATTATAATATGCACAACCACGCTTATATTACATAATTTATTCATAAATAATAATAATATTTTCAAATGGCATATTATACATGTCATTTAAAAATTTTTCATGATTGTTTCTATATATTTATTACTTATGACCTTCTATATTTATATACCTGCTGTTATATTAATTTTAATTCACAAAAAAATCAATTAATCTAAATGTAGAACTTTTTCTTTGCATATAATATGTTGAAAAATTAATTAATTCTACTCGTATTCCATTTAAATAAAATCGCATGCAACGTTGCAAGTGCATCGGTAATTAATCATGTAAGTTCGTGATTGCTTTGGTTATACATTTAGCCATCTGGTTTTGATGTTATTTAGAAGGCCATATTTGAAAACAATAATATTATTTATAGTATTTTATAGTGTTAATTGATGTTATTTTCTACAATTATTATTTTAACTTCTCTTGCCACAATATATAAATCCATGTACAATAGTCTGTTTTTGTATTTAAATTGTTAAAAGAAGTTGAATTTAAAAAAGATTTTATATTGTTGGAAAAAAACCACTTCAATACAGTACTAATTTTTCTCTTTTTATATTTATTATAATGGTGACCTAATAAAAATTTGTTATAATTTCTTTTGAATTCAGAACTCCTTTACAAATATGGCTAGAGAGAAAAAAAAGCTTGATTTCCATTGTGGTGTAATTCATCCCTCGCCCTCTTTTACCATCGTATACGTGTATATGTGTTCCACATATGCGACCAGTCAGAAAGGGGAGGTTTGCTTGTCAGAATAAATGCGTACTTAATTGGATTTGTTTATGTGCGTGTATTTATGTGTATGTGTGTATGTCGTATGTGTGAGTGGCTGGTTTGAATATAATTTTGAGTGGAACTTGATTGAATAAACTTGTTTAGGGGAAATTGTAATTTTTTTCGACTGTTCGCTGTTTGCCTGCACACAAGGTTCAATTTTCATTTACATTAGGTGTAATCTTTGATTATAAATAAGGGGTGAGAGTCTCCTCCACTGCTGGTGGTGGTGGTGGTGAAGAAACTGTAAACCTAATTTTAATTTTCAACGAGATTGTATTCAATTTCCTTTCTTCTGATAGTCAATTTATGTGAGGTGTCAGAATAAATCACTTTTTAGAACTTGTTACTTGTAAAATTTAATTTATATTTTTAAATTTACTTTTTACACTTGCTCAATTGCAAAATCTGACACTAATTTTCAAATTTTTTCATTCATTGGAAAATGAATATTATAACGATTTTACACGATTTTTAGTAAAACTGCCCTTTTGGATGATTATTACGTAAAAATATTCAAATAAACATAATGGTTACAGAATGGCATGCCTTTTTAATGCTTTGAATTAACCATTAATACATTATTCAACACATAATAAATAAAACAGAACTACTCTCATATAAAATTCACATAATAATTGTTTTATTATTTTATAATAGAATGGTGTGTGTTGTTTAAAACGAGATTTTTTACTTTTGTGTGGTTAACACATGGTCGAAAAATGTTATTTAATTTGTTGTACTTATTTAATTTAACAGTCCGTTAATTTTGAACAGTGTCAGATGAGGTTTTATATGTTTTTTTTTTTTGTTTTATACATAGTACATAATAGTACCATGACTTGTAAATGTGTTTGTTGTATTACATATAAATGTGGAGACAATATAATTTATTTATAAAAAAATATTATCATGCAATGTTAATCCCACATGCTGCTTACACAAATTAAAAAATATATTATGTAATTAATTAAATTCATTTTATATATAAATATGTTTTAATTAAATTAATGCAAGTGTGTGTGTGTTTAAATGAATAATACTCATTGTTTAAATTTCAACATTTAATATATTTACTTGGAAGATTTTGTTCTGTTTGTTTCATGTCGAATATACATATGAGTATAGTTTTCTACTTTCTTAAAAATAAATTTAAAAATGTTGTTGACATAGGATGATTATCTGAATAAGTTTTTCGGGGAGGGAAAAACTGTGAACTAACATCTTCCAAGTCGATATTGTCAATCATTTTGTTCGATCTGTTTACAAAGACTTGACCACAAATCTGCCATCTATTTACGATTGTTTTCCATTTATTAAATATAGTAGGTTATTGGAAGTTTTCTTGAATACTTTGCGTTTTGCTCGTGCATAAAACGTTTTTCAGAAAATTTATTTTTAATATTGCATGACCGTGCGTTTTGTAAGCAGTATACCCATTAAATCAACCTATATATTTTACAATATTGGTAGTAAATTGCATTACATCTCTCAATCTATCTGAAAGCTTCCCAAGAAGCTGAACACAGTGCTAGTAGCCACCCCTCTGGAAGCACAATTTATATATGTTTGTGTGTTAGTGTGTGTGTGTATCTCTTTTATGAAACAAAGCAATCCCATCACCCGATACCATCTCACATTATGACGTATTATTAGCGCATTACAGCTATTGGAGAGCGATTCAATTATTGGAATAGCGTCATTGCGGCGAGCCGGCAAACTACGATCAAATATCGCTGATTTCAAGAAGAGATTACCGCCGCCGACTTCTTTCACTCCACTTACCATCATATAATACCCACCCTCGCAAACTTTACTTAGTAAATTTAATCAGAGAGTCTTTTACTGAAAACAAGCCACAACAACTATAACCTGAATGGTAAACACTCTCGTGCTGTTTTGTGGTTTTGCTGTAACATATAATAGTAGTTGCAATTTAAGATTGCCTCTGAAGCAATAAAAATGACAAATGATCTTACTTTTTTGAAACCAATAGATGAATAGCAGCGATAGTGTTCCAAAAATATGTAAAATATAAAACATTCGTCAAACTATTTTGAATATGTTATGATTTGATTGAAAATTTATGGGTTTGCACCCGTCATAAGTATACTCCTGTTACAGAAGTTCTCAAAAATGTGTTAATTATTATTATTATTATATACGAGTACTTATTAGTAACTTTACTTATTATTTTGGTATATGTAAAATACAGAAAAATAGCATTTTAAATTTTTAAACAATTTATTTTGGTGTAACATTTTGAGAGCAACTGTATGAATTCGTTTGCCCGCGTTGTATGTACCTTTTTCTGTTTTTCACCAAGGGTAATCAAAAACCCTATCTTTTTCTAATTTCTATATTCATAATTGTGAAGTTTATAATCATATAGAGGCATTTTTAACTTTTATAGAGGCGACTGCTATAGGTATATTGTATTATAATTACTATTGACTAAAATACTGATAAAATTCAGTTTAATCAGTTTTGATGTGACAAAAAGATTTTCTCTTTATAGTCCTTCTTACGATGGAAAGAAAAAAATGTTCAACTTGAAAGTTTCGAATAATTACACTGTCATCTTTGATTAATTACTTGACTGTATATTGTAAGGATGCTGTGTTATAAAACATTAAATGCCACGGGCACATTCTTAATATGTATCACAAAATTTTTTTTATTATCACTTCTACACACACAATGTGTTATTATTTCTGTGTATAAATCAATGATTTTTGTATGTCTTTCCAAAAATGGTAGTGGATTATTCATCAAGAATTATAATGATATTTTTGTCCTGACTGTTGGAAACTCGTTAAAAAAGGGCCCATATACGAAATAAATTTAAAAAAAAAGAAAAACATATGAACGTTATAACTCTATTGGGCTGAAGTTTTAGGATTGAGAAGTAATCTTCTATGTCCAGTGGCATCTAAAATAAAATAAGAAAAACATATAAATATTTTACTCTTCTTGCACATTTTATTTTTATGTTAGGGTATATAGTAGGAGTGAATCTATATTACATATATATATATCGAAAGGGCAGAAAAAGAGATGGAAAAAATGAGAAATTGATTTGGTCGTTCCATAAAATTGTATTACATTTCGAGGTGGTGGTCCATATTTGGTATTATGGTGGTGGTGGTGTCTAAAAAGTCAACAACCGATTAATTATTATGGAATATGATAAATTATTTTTGGTAATGTTAATTTTAATATTGGTAATGGCATGTGCATCTCTTCTTCTATAATATTATGGAACAAACGTAGATTTTAATGTATAAACCTGATCAAATTTATGGAATTTCGCCCCCTTCAAGTTGGATGACGCGTGTCTTGTTTAATTATAGTAGGGGAATATTCATATACGGAACTACTGAATGGAGAAAATTTAATTAAAATGGCTTGTTACTAGAAGAACGTTAAGCACATAAGTGAAACTTGTATGTGTATTTTATATATATAGGTATAATATATATATATGTATGTACTATGTCTATGTGTGTGTGTTGTGTTTGCCAGCTATGAAGGTGTATAATTTATTAAAAAACTAATTATCTAGCACTCGATGTAATATTCATTATTGTGAAATTAATTTCGTTAATGGACATTATGACAATTATATTTATATTAATTATATAAAAGTGTACTCCAAAACAGGTTTTCTACACAAATATTTAATGCGGTAAAAATGTGGACAAAGATTTTTGGCTTCACACTTTGTTTTTCAGGTATAGCCCAACGTGTCCTACCTTCCCATTAATATTCGTATAAGGATTTTAAATCTTTAAAGGCTCATCTACATGTAGTGTTAAATCTTTAGTTTTTAGTCTGCGGTTTGTAGTCTTTAGTTCATTTAAAACTAAAGTAATCTACTCTACTCCTCAGTCGAACTTTCCAAATAAATGGAATTTATTCTTTTATAAATATATTTACTTTAGTATAAAAGCCGGTTTGAGATTAGAATTCCGTGTTTTTTTAGCTTTTTAGGCTATAGGCTGACCAACATTAAAGATTATAACCAACCATTAAGTAATTTTAATCAACGTTAAAGGAAATAACCCACAAAATGTGATGACAAATAATATTAATTTGACTGATGCTGATAGAATTTTATTGAGATTGGTTCGTCTAGAAAACTAAAGACTAAAAACTAAGACTTAAGATTGGTGTGTAGACGAGCCTTAATGCAGTTTTAATAACACGACTCCAAAGCTATAAAAATTATTTATACAAATTGTGGTTTCTTTAAAAAAAAACTACTATCAAGTTAATCAACTGGCCATAATATGATGGATCTGTGAAAACTGTTAAAAAATTAATCATTAATTATTTTGCACGTAAAGATATTGATATTTAAACAAGTAAAGGACTGACAGTGAACTTGATTTATTCACGTAATATCCTGGTGGGAAGTTTAATTCGCTTCTCCTTAAAGATTTTCAAAATTAAAAAAGATTGTGATATAAATGACACTGTTATGACATGCTTCACGAAATGTGAGTTTTTAACTTTCATTATTAAAAATATTACTTGGAAAATCTGCATTTCAAAGCACATGATCTTTCTTTTCTTCTTGTCAGTGTTGTTCTGCTGTTTTCCATTATTTTAATCTTTTTTATTTATTTAAAATGTAATTATGTATTATGAAAACTTTAATACAGTTTTTTTCTTCTGCATAATATATGAGAATTGTGTTATTATATTTTGATGTGAAGCTGAAGAAGTTTTAATTATTTTTTTAACTGGAAAATTACAATATGTGTGTATATACATATAATATAATGTATATCTTTTTTAAATCAACATTGAAAGGAAATTATACATTTGCATTCATTTTAAATTTATTATTTTCAACAAAACATAACTTTACATTTTTATTTATAGTACTAATATATTATTATGTTTGTTATTATTATACGTATTACAACGTACAATACCTGCATTCAATAAAAATATTTTAATTAACTTTTTTTTTAGAAATCTATTTTCTGCTCGATTTATATGTAGTTTTATTCGTATATAATGAATTTATTAAAATACAAAATATATACTGTAGTATTTTTATCAGAATATACTTCGGAATATACATATACCTATACTCGTATCACTGGTTAAGTAGAAAACATTTAAATTTTAATTAGTAGGTACATACATGTACTGAATCATTAAATTTAAATTAAATTTTTATTTCATACTTTAACTAAATTTTTGAATAAAAATAAAATTTATTAATGCTTTTATACTAGGCTATATTTATAGACCTTTTTTTTGTTTTCAAAGTTAGATTCCTTTATTTTAAAATACTGTTAAGTTTTACATTTATAATTAGAATAAAAAAAAAAATAATGTGAGAAAAGAAATTTATAGAAATAAATATTTAATTATCAATTGCTAATTATAAAACACAGTTTGTGTTTTCTTTGTTTATATATTATATATGTATGGAATTAAATATACCATTAGATATATTTTCAAATGGAAACGTTTTATTTTGTTAAATAAAAGTTTCTTTTATGAATTAAATTTACTAAGTTACAATTTCTGCTATTATACATACATATATCTATATTATTTACTTACTTATATTTAATACTTCAAGCATAAGGATAGAAGTAGAAATAATATGCATATAGGTATATTATATTTATTCTACGTAACGAAATTTATTCAAATCCACGCGACACAAAGTGAAGTTCTAAAAGCTCCTCAGGTCAGTCTATGTAAGGAGATTGTACAAATAAGATTAAAGTACACTGAAATTACAATATTCTTAACTAGATTCATTTACTTGTCGTTCGATTATTAAAATAATTTAATATTAATCTGATAGATATTTATATCAGTATACATTGAAAACGATTTTCATCTTATATATTTGCATTATTCATGCAAAGATGGATTATCATAATAAATTAGAAGATAATTTGCAATTAATAATATTGAAAAATTTTACATTTACTTGTACATAAATTAAATTAATACATATATACATACGTAGGTATGTTTAATTTATTTTCAGTTTTATAATTTAACTGCTTAATTAGCTGAAATGGAATTAACCAAAAATTATAGCAAATATATTTAATGAATTGAGAAAAAAATATATCTATGTATGGGTTATACACATACGTATATGTACATATGAATAAATTACCAAGGTAATTTAAATGCAATTTTTTTTATTCACTTTAATTGCCTCAACGAGTTACAGACATGTTTGTTACTATAAGCCAATTTAAATTCCAAACTGAAAGCTTATTATAGCGGTTTATAATATTTTAATGATTTCTTTTAATATTATATAAAGTTATTTTTAAATGTGTTTTATATACACATTATTAAAAATGTATTATAATACATATATGATATATAATTATAATTTTTTATTATTTCTTAGAAGATAAATGTGATTACACTTAAACATAAAATTAGATAACGACTCGTTCGATTTGTTTTTTAATTAAATACGATAGCAATTAGCTACCAATAATTGTCTATAATTATTTCATGCATGTGTATGTAGTGGTATGTATGTATGTGTATTATGTAGATAATATAGTTTTGTTTTAAATGAAAAGTAATTTAATGGTGTTGAGTTGCAGAGAGTAAATTACATATTTAGATTAAGAACTGCTTTGTTCAGTAAACTAAATAAAGCGGGCGAGCATTTAGTGGAAATGTAAAGCTTTGAACGTTAATGCTGCCTAATGTAAGCGTACTATACATATAGTTGGTGTTTACTAATAAAACATATTGGTAATTAAGCGTTGCTAATTTGGTAATAAGCATCCACAAACACAGAATTCAATTAACGTCAGCCTTGCACTGTTTCCGAGTTCGGACCGAGTGCCGTACAACTAAATACCAAAGTGCTATTATCGTCTACAATATTCTATTATGTTTGTTGCTCGTTATATGAATATGTGGTATATATTAGAGTGCTTTTTCTATATATACAAGAACGAGCGAAAATACACCCAAGTTGTATGGCTTTTTTCAGTTTCAAAAAAAAATCTCTAAATATTTGCTGTTGAATTTAACAATATTTTTTTCTATTAAATCTTTAGAAAAGAAACAAATAATATATAGAACGTGTTATAAAAACACCCACAACTAATTGTGTAAATGTCAAAGTAATTCGTTTGTTAACCGTTTATATAAATATACTATTATTAAGCGTATTTCCTGGCCCTTTTTGCATGGCATTAACTAAAACCAACTTGCCACCAGTCTCTTCTCTTTCTCCACATTGAAATTCTCGTAATTTTGTTTAGATCTGTTTTGTGTGCGTGTCTATGTTGTTGAGAGATCATTAAAAGGAAGTGTGGGATTGTTTTGGATATTATCCAGTTTAAATGTAGATAATGTTTTATTTGACGCTTTTGCTATATACAGGGGGTTCAGAATAACGTTTCGAAACTTCAACTCAACTTCAAGGATGTATATGTAGACGTGATAAAAAAGTTAAATAAGTCAGAAAGTTTGATAAACTTTGGACAAATTCGACATTTTGAGGAATTAAGAGCCAAAATGAGTCGAATATTCCAATTAATAAAAAAGCACAAATTTTATCGAGAGTTGCCTAAGTTGCTGTTACTCAAAAATGTGCTTTTCTAAGTGGCAAAATTGCTCCAAATTAATTTTAAAAAAAATATTTTTTTGCATTATGGCAGTAGATCTTTTGCAGTGGCGAATTTGCCAAAAATTTATGAATCCTCTTGTCTCTATACTGAATCACCCTGTATACATCCTCTTTTTCAAAATGATACATAAATGGCCACGAAGTTAGTTTTTCAATTTATTTAGATGCTGTTTTTAGTTATCTCAACAATTAATGTGTAATCATTTATTCATTTTAATATATATATGTATATTTTGCAAATTATTTTCGAGCCCACATCAAAGAACTTCTGAATGTTTCCTTTTTTTTATATAAAACCGACGACGATGACGACGACGTCGACAACTTAGTTGCATGGTTTGTTTACATTTTCATCACATTCATATAATAAAAATCACATTTTGCGCACTATATTTTTAAATATTATTATTATTTTTGTTTTCCTTTGAAATTTAAACAAATCATTAACAACAACACCTGTCGATGTTTATGGTAGGATGTTTATAAAGTAATAAATAGATGGCTTTTTTGACCTGCGTCCCGAATTAGTACAATTTCGCCCTCGTTGAGTTTCCTGTCAATTTGTAACTAGCAGTCATAATCGGGGGTTCGGGGGCTTCACAGAAGGTGTTAAAATAAATTTGTTACAATTTGTTACATCCTGCCATATAATCATCGTTTAAATCAAGCTTGTGTCTTTCACTTTCACACATAATATACTATATATAAATATAATAAAACCGTTTATAAAAACACACCCCCACAGTGCAGCCAAATGCTCAACATATGAGAAAACCATGTTATGACATATATATAGTTGTTATTAAAATGAATAAAATGTCAGAATGCATATCCTTTTTACATATTATCTTCATACATACATATATGTAGGTAGAAAAAAGATAATAAAAGTGGTATGTTATTTTTGCAAAATAAAAAAAAAGAATTAATTAACTTAGTTTTATTTTAGGCTTGTTTGTATCTAATTGAAACATTACATTTACATATAATGTAATGTATTTTGTGAATATATATGCGTTGTATGCTGCGCTCGTTTCCAAGAACAATTGCAGATAATTTTAATTAAATTGACACATACAAATGACAATTAAATGAAACGTTGTTCATTACTAAACATGAATAAAATATTGTAAAGATTAATTAAAACCTGCTGATTACTTAACTATCCTATGCATAAATAAAACAAACATCTATAACACACTAGCACACTACCTATTATAAATATACATATCTAACCTATAGTGGATATGTTTTGTAATTTGTGTTTATGTGTAGTATCTACTTTAGGTTCTTATTTGCATATGGATAAATAAATTGAAAAGGACTTAGGCAATACCCGCCCACACAATATGTTGGAAATTAAAATGAACATTATTCCTCTAAGCAAATTAAAATTTTTCCTCTCTTCATTTCAAATAATTAATTTTATAAATAAATTTTCTGACATATGTATTTACAATAAAGTAATTATATATATGCTGTATGTATTATTAAAAACATTGTAAGTATTTACATAAATTAATGACTGTTTAAATGCTTCTTTTACATTCGTATTGTGTAAATAAAAAAATGGTAGAAACTCAGTTCATTTAGACCTTCCATTACACATATAATTATATTAAAATTTCAATTAAAATTAAAAGCACTAGGTATACACTTATACATATTTAACATAATGAACATTAACAAATGTAAATAATAAATATACAAAATATATTTGTCTCAACAGCACTTCATATTGTTTGCCATATAGACATAATGTGATAATTGTTAAGTAGTTTAATGATCCTAAAAACGTATTTTAGTTAGTTAAAAACAAATTAGTAGACACAAATAAACCATTAGCATGACTGTGTGTATATGTGTATCTGTGTGTTGGTGCTGCAGTTGTTTATTTTCAAAATTACGTTCTCTAGTTAGTTGAAATGGTAATAATGGACTACTATAATAAATGAAAAAATTATACTTTCATTAAATCCAAAAAATCAAAACTTTTAACAGCTTTAATACTGCAAAAAGTCATTTTTAAAACATTGAATGACTAATATGTAAATTATGTTCATATATTAAAAAATAAATTAAAAATAACACATTTTATGTTACGTCATTAACATTCGTGTTTTTTTTTGTTTAATTTTAATTAATTAATTTTATACACATATATGATTAAAACGAATAAAATAAACACATTCATTAAATACATCATTTGTTCTTATAAAAGTTTAGAGTTTCTGGTTAGATTAATTTAAACGATGTGACGTGTTAGATAGCTAATCAGCTTTAAAATGAATAAAAAAAAATAGAACGTTATTCCAATTAATTATTATTTGATTAGAACCACAACAACAAAACAATAAAATGATCCAATTAAATTACTTGTTCGTTTAATATACGGGACTCTATATAATCAATCTACCCACACTGTATATTAATAGCTTTTGATAATCAAAATGACGCAATTGTTATAATAATTTTCTACTCATTAGAGAATTAATTATTGTATAAAGATAAGTTAACATTGAATGGATATGACCTAAAAGGTCATATATTTAACATAGATTCACATATTATAATACACAAATAATGCAGTTTTTTTTTAATTAATTAAATTTTCATTTTCCTAAATTAATTATTGTACATTGAGATAATGAATGATTACATTGTAAATAAAATGTTTCGTTAAATAAGAATATAACACAATACAAGTAATTACATTAATTTAATTAATTTTATTTATATTATTGTTTGTATTTAGGTATAAGTTTTCATATTTGGGATATATGAAAAAAAAATAGTCACAAGATGTTCGATTTATCTTTTCACATCTGTCACTCTTAAGCAACTTTTCATTTTAACAACATGTCCTACAGTTTCCGAATAATAACAATAATATATATAAGTTTTTAGATGTAATCTTCCCAATTTGCTAAATGACTTTTACAGCTGTCCAAACAGAAATATTTCTGCAGTATACCTACTTGTCTTCAGTAAGTTGGTTTTAAAAACACAAGACGTTGATTTTATGTCCCATTTTAGGATTTATAAATGTTGATTCAAATAACAAACTATATATTGATTGTAACAATTTTATATACATTTATCGATCACACAATTTAAATAATAAATAGTATAATAATTTTAAAACATTTTTCATCCGGTTTAAACCTTGAACATTTTATTATTTACATTCAATTAGTTGAATTACTTTAATGCTGTTGTATCTTAATTGCTCTAATGGAATATAATCATTAATATAATATTATTTCACATTATTAAATTATGTGTAATGTCTAAAGTGGCAATACCATAATTAGAAATTAATTTGTTTCGTTTTTAATTTTCTTAATTGCTCATATTTCCAATATATTTATGGACTATATAATTATAATATTACTATAAGAATAAAAAAATAATCACGTATCGAATGGTTTTTTAATATGTTTATTAGTTGTGTATAATACCAAGTTCAATAATATTATAATACCTATAGATATTATGCTAATGAATGTCTGTGCATTTAATTATACAACATATATGTACGAGTATACTGTGTCCGCTGTATGCTTACCTCTCGGGCAATAAAAATTAAAATTATTGATTACTTTCTACGAACCGATAGATGAATAGGCAAAATCTTGCAGCAAATATTGTTTAATTCGTCAAATTAATTTAAGACTAATCTAATTGTTTATTTAAGATTTTAAATCTCCTTCCTAAATTCTAAGAAATTCTTTAGAAATTGTAAACTTGGCCACCCTGGTAATTCCTTAAATATACCAATTCCATGTTTCACCAACTGTATTTCATACATTCTATCCTTTTTCTATTTTCTATTCATAATTGTGACATTTACAATCAGACCGGCAAGTATACAGAGGACAGACTGTATACCTAAGTAGTAGTTGTTTATTTAGTAAAACTATTCCACCTGAAGTTTTACTATTATAAATCTTGCTTTTATCAATTGTAAAATGAATGTCTTAATTCACGTTGTTGATTAAAGGATGCGGGCATGTTGTAAATACATTTTCAGTTTTCTAATTTGACGAATTTAAATATTGAATAATACAATTTGAAAACACGTCCAAAGATAAATGTTAATGAAAATCGATTTGTGATGCTTAAATAATCTATATCTATCCTAAAATCAAGGCTTACATCCAATTAAGTTCCTCTCGTGTCTTCTATATATATATAAATATATATGTATATGGAGCAACTACTGTTGAATTATTCATAACAACAGCTTTCTTACCTTAACCCATGGCGACATGCCACCAACAAGAAACTGTCAAGATGCAAATGCAATTAACAGCCTAAAGTGCTTTAGAAAATAATTACAAACATCGGAACGTCGCCAGTGATTGCCTATGCCACACTTCTGAAATTTACTCAATTTGATGCCAACAACCTATAATCTGTCTTTACACCCCCAGAAAATGTCATTTATGTGTGTGTTGTTTAATATTCTATTGTGCATATCTTCAAATTTCCGTTGTTAAAATCAATTTCAAATGTTCCTAAATCGTCTTGAATTTATCTTCTGTTGTTACGAACGAACAAAAAAAATTGTTTAATTCTACTAAAGATGTGATAATCTAATAATAATTTAATTAAATAGAATGGTATTAAACCAAAAACAGATAATTTAAGTGTATTTTGTGTACGTATATATTGATTTCTATTAAATAAAAGATTATTTTTGTTTGATGGTAAATTTCGATAAACGTAATTTATTTGAAAGGGCTGTGCTGGGGCTGGTAGTGGTGGTGGTGGTCCTCCACCACTGTGTATATGTGTGTGTGCTTCATCGACGCCTGCACAACTTATACGGTTATTTCCAATTTACTTAAAAGGGCCATGGCCACTTTGTAAACCTCGATGCTTTATAAGAATCGACACTTATAACGACCAAATTATTACACTTTATTCGATTACATGGTTTAAAGTTATGATCCCATAACTTAAATTAACTTGTATAAAAAGAAATTTTGTGGTTGATTCTTTATATTACTTCAGGGGTAGTTTTCTAATTTAATTATATGATGAAAAATACAACGACAATTTATATTCGTATTTTATTTTATGTTGGCATGTTGGCTTTTATTAACTTTTACGTTAGTTTTTTTTTTATTATTTCAAAATGAATTACAAAATTTTCTATTTGAATATTAATCATTGACTTTCTGTTTAATCTAAACGAGCTAAAGATAACATTTTATACTTAAGCCATATTTTTTTAACGTTTACCATAACACCAAAATTATAGAAAGATTTATTATTATGGGAACATCTTTACGGGTTTTTATCTAAATTATCATATTGATGGGAAAGTTTTTTCATGTGGTAAAATGATACAAAATTTTAATAAATTTTATAAATAAATATTCATTTACTTATTTATTTGTTGCATAAAATCAATTAATAAACGTAATTATTAAATATGACATTAAGAAGTAAATTTATGTAAAATAATTACGAGTAATATTTACCATAATAATTAATTGCTTAAATTGTCATAATAAATGGAAATTGTGTTAGAAAACAATTTTTTCTTTCTTGTGAATCCAAGGGCGACCACCACAAGTGGTTTTTCAGTCATCAGGCATGATGCGGTGTGGGTGGTTGTAATATTTTGACTTTGGAAGGCAGATGGTTGCCACTCCAAACTCAATAAATTAGTGCATAAGTACAGTTAATGTATTAGTATTTAGTATGTTAGAGAATAGATGGTTCGGTTGTATTATTTACAGTTTCTCATTAAGGTAATTAGTAACTGGATACTGTAATAATGTAATGTTATTATACAATATTAAAAAATAGCTCATGTGAACCATTAAGTCCATAGGGGGTATGAGTATATGCAAAAAAATACAATGTAATTTGAGAAGGCACTATATCCTAATTGATGGCCATTAAAAAATTAATTGAACCTGGTTTTAATTAGCTGCATAAGATTTTTGTTTTTGATAATTTTCAATATAGGTTTATTTTTAAACATTTATGTGAAAATAATTAAGCACAAAATAAAAATTAACATTGTTAGAATTAATGAAAGCTTTTGAATATGAGTCACTTTGCCCCAACTTCCCCTATAATACAACATTGTCGGTATTTTCTCTTTTCCTAATTAGACTTAATTGCTGTAACGAGCAAATTATCTTTCTACATGTAATTCATCATTTAATAGAATATAATAATAATCATATCATTAGATTTGTTAGAAGTTTGATTTGATGATGATGTTTTTATTAACTTCATTATATTGTTGTTGTCTAATGAAAGGTATTACATTACAACCTTTAATAGGACTTAATTGCCTTTGTAATGCACTGACATAAATGGTTTATATTTATAGTTGAATGGTTTTATATTAAATATGAACAATCCCCTATAGAATTCTATTACATTAAAATATACTAATGATAAAATGGAATAATTATAATATGCGCTATCAATTTTGAGCAAAACCGATCAAACACAAAAATATGACGTTAATTCTATGTTTATTTAACATTTTATGTATTACAGCAATAAAATAATAAATCTGATAAAAATTGATTCAATAACAATTTGAAATTATTGTTATATTGTCGTAAAAATTTAATATCTTGTTTAAACTGCAAATACAATATTAAAAATTGTAGATCTGGATAAAATGTTAAAAAAACTGTATAGTACACCTATAAGTCCTATAACTGTATAAGATAACAAAAATATAGTAACCATAAAATATGATCCAAGATGACGAACTGTCGCGACATTATAAATCCATATTTAACATTTTAATGTACCAAAATGGATACAGAAATCAAAAATACAAGCACAAACTTGTAGTATATTTATATAGTGAAAATAAACTTGTCATTACAATAACACACTAGTAAAACCATAATATTTTTCAACAGTTTTCACATAAATTTCGTTACTATATTTTTCGTCTTTTGTAAACCGTCTTTGTTCATCTAACTATAAACCTATTAAAGTCACTTCAACTTGAATGGTATATAAACAATTTTTACATTCTGCAAACGACCACATTTCATTTCTTTAAAGATTTTTTTATAGTTTTACAAATTGCTCCAACAATTGTATATGTGCAATTTTAAATTTCTTTCAACAAATAATACACATTCTTTTTCATATATAATATTAAAAACTTATAGAATTTAACGTTCACGAATTGCATTGACAGATTCCCACTTATTAAAGAAGACATGGTAGAATTGGTAGACTTTCATAATATAAAAATATACGACCATCAGGTGTGACTTTTCATCTTACTTCCACCATTGAATCACCAATATAGAGTCACATTAATGTAACGTACTGAAAGCCAAAGTTGAGATAGATCAAAAAATGGGTCCACTATATATGCTGTTATATACACGGATAAATAATGTAAGGCAATAATAAAATATGGCTAGTCTTGTGTATAGCAGTAGCGTATATATATACCTCGCCGGCTAGTTTAATAAAAACGTCAACCTGCTTGAGTTTGGCCATATAAGGGTGGTCGTTGTGTTCTCCACTTTGTGTATATATATATGTGTGCCATATAAGGGACAGGGGTCGCCCCTATCTTATTTTCTTCTCTATATAATATTAATACACGTATTAGGAAAAGTCAAGACTATGTTTCATGTAAATGTTTGCTTGAACGGGAAATTGATATACAATACAAATATTAATAATAATATATGCTTCTATATAACCGGCCAACAAATTTAAATTATGTTATGTAATCAGACGGGGAGGGAAGGAACAGTTCTATATAGAATTTATTTTGGAGTTGAGCGGTTATGGGCCCAGTAATATGACAAAGACGGATAAATTTTAAATAAATATATTATGTATACATATAAGTAAAAAGGGTATTGATAAAAATTAATTAGAATTGAATAATAAAATGCTAAAACTTTTAACAAGAAACAAGAACTTGTTTACCGAACTGAAAAATTTAATTAAGCAATATTAATATTAACAAATTAGAATTTGTAAAATTAAATATATGTTATTAAAGGTGCGGCAATAACAAAATTGTAACATTAATTATATTTTATACGAATTTGCATTTACAATTATAGTATGCTTGGAACATATATAAATATTAATTTATAATAATTATATTTTACTTTCCAAGATGACATTTATATATATAAAATGAAAACACAAGTCCAATTAACTAGAGTAGTTCATTACAAATTCAATATCTGCAACTGCAAGGCATCAAATCGATTAACAAAATTCATAATCAATCTTAAACAGGCCAATTATACAGAGAGAACATCAAAGAGGGATTGGCTTGTAATCAACGCTTCCAATTAAGCATCGCTCCTGGCGGCTACGAAATCAATCAAAAAACTAATTGAAAGCCTACTATGATCCCTTGAATCCCTTCAGGTGTTTCGATCTCTTTCTTTCCAATTGGCGAAATGGCCCTATTCTATTCACTCTAACGCAATACATAAAACTGATAAGCGTTGTCTGTTCTGTTTCATTAATAATTTTCTGGATTCAATTTGGTATTTGACTTCATGAGATTGTGGTCGGTTCTTATTGTTTCACGATATTACTCACTTTATTGAGTTTTAGTGATAGTGTTTTTATTGGAAATTCTTCTCGTTTCTGATGCGATCTTGTTTTTATTTTTCATTATTTTTCCATTGTTTTCAAGTAATTATTTTAGAGTTTTTCAATGTGCTATATATATATATATATAGATATATTTATAAAATAGAAAGTATTACTAAGTCAAAGCGGATATAACAGTGAAATTGTCAATCGATTTTTTTTGTTTCATATACTAACAATGGTCCTCAATGATGTTTTTTCACGAAAATTCACAACTACATAAAAATGAAAACACACAAACGTAAAATTTTAATTACATTCATTATAAGAAAAATTTTACAATGAGCCCTTGTTTTCATTTTTTCCTTTTTAACTTATAATTAATTTTGAACAGAAAAAATAATCTTGATTATGATATAAGTAATATTGCACTTTTTCTTGGATATTAAAAGCATCTACTAAAATGATTATTTGGTGTATTCGTCCTATTTTTTTTCCAAAATAAAAGGACGATAACTGAAATGATAAGAGTCGACTTGTACTCGAAAGTATCCGAAGAATAACCCTGTTAATTAAGTTTGTCACTTAACTGTACACAGGCGGGGCAAATTTAGGTTTTTAATTATTTTTGTTCAGCATTTCCTCAGTTAGTTCATTATATAAAATTTAATTAAGTTTCGTCGGCCCTAATTTAACGCTACTAATCAAGTATAAAGTTTTTTCGTTTAAAGTGCTACTCATTTCAAGTCAAAATTGACGTACGTGCTCGGAAAGTTAACTAATGCGTTTTTTAATAGCATCCTTTTGAATAACATTACTTTTAATTATTTTTCTACATATTCGTTTTATTTTGCTAGACGAACATCTTAATGTATACCTACTTCTTAATTTATTACCATACCATTAATATTCTATCATTTTAAAAGTTCTAAGCTAATCCATAATAATAATTATGTATTTATAAAAATGCATCTTCTTCTGTAATCCTTTTGAAAAAAGAAAAAATTGTGTACGCCTTCCATGCCATTTACTCTTTTTTATGGAAAATTGGATAGCAATTCCACTGAAATTTGTATATGTTAAAATAGGTACCTTATTGGTATATCATTTTTTCCTATAGCAATTTTTTTTCCTAAAATCTATTTGGAAAAGAAACAGAAATTGATCGACACATACAATCATCCCTCGCAACATTCGGATTTGCTTAACATCGGCAGTTTGAAATAGCTCAGTGGTCTCTTGAAGAAGCGGCCCCGATCAATTTCACGGTTATATTGTCCCGTCTGTGTAGTCGTTCTCTTTTCTTCACACAATCTGTTAGGACTTATTGGTCTTTGTTCAACCCCCATCCGTCACTTAGTTCGTTTAGTGCCACTTAGTTCGTTCTGTTTTGCTTTCTCCTCCTTCCGCTTATTTATTTCAGATTAGACTCATTCAATTTATCATCTCATTACCTATCTACGCCTCAAGGTACCAAAGGCATCTCTTTTCAAAACTCACCCTGTCACGGATTGTTCGTCTCTTTTTTGCACACACTCTGCGAATTGTAGATGGAATTCTTTTCGTAATAGGTCAGCTTTTGATTAAAAATTTAATTATTTCGTTATAATATTATTTCTAGTGATTTATGGCAATGTAATCGAGGCCAATTACACAAAATTACATTATAACACTTTTGTGCAACTGATCTAATAATGTAATATGTACTTTGTTTGACAACATTGGATTCATTAGTTAAAACTTTTCTTTTTTAAGGGAAATGTAATTAATGACTGATACAATTAGATCTGTTTAAATTGAACAATGCTTTATGAAAAAAATTACAGCTTCTCGTTATTATAAGAAAACTTTTAACATTTATTTTTAATTATTGTATGTATGTTAAGGTCTTTTTGTGTACTTTTTTAGTATATAAATGCATATAACATTAAAAAACGTAAATCTATTTTACGGCGAATTTCTAATTAGAAACCTGTTTTCAGTTGAAATCGAGAAAAACATTTTAATTAACAGTTGTAAAAAAAAGACTAAGAAATGAATTTTTTTATTGTAAGCAAAACATAATGAAGTTTATAATGATGAGGGGGTGAATAAATGAAATAAGATTGTATAAGCAGTATAGCATATAATAATGTAGCGCCCGAGCAGAAAAAGAATTTTTAATTTTTTGAGGTAGTAAAACGAAATAGGTAGTAATTTTAATTAAAAACTTGAAAAGTATCTTTTGTTTTACTAGCTAAAACAAATAAAGTTTAAGAGTTTTTTTGGACGTTTTGTTCGCGTAATTAGAAGGAAATTAAACTGTTTGGATGGTCATCCGACGAGCACACTCCAATTTTAACTTTACACAGATTTATTCGAGTTTTTATTAGGGGGTAACTTTGAACTGTTATAAATTGCATCGGATTCGACGTGCTTCATAAAACAGTGCAGATCTCATTTTCAGATAAACGTTTGGCGGGTCGCCGTCGACGAATCTCTTCTTACTTATCTCGGAAACCTCCCGCAAATTTAGATTATTAAATATTGCTTCGTGTCAGAATTTCAACTTTCAAAGAGGAAAATAACAAATCTCCACTATCCGTCACGAATGTTAAACGACCATAGATAAAATGTGTCTACTCACTTTATATACATATATAAGATCCACTAGAAAACCGCATAAAATTATTATTCATTTCTCTTCCTCTGTTTCATTTTATTGTCTACAGTGTGTAAGAACATTATTTACAATTGAGTCATTTAATAATATAAATTGTATTAAAAGCTCTATGTTTTTTTCATATATATGTATAAGTAAGTATGCATTTATATAAATGTGTATGTATAGAAAACTTGAAAACCAATATCGTAAATATTCAACTCAATTACGCTTCGCTATTTTATTACGTAAGTTACTGACATATAAAATGATATACATCTTTTCAATTTTACAATATTTCTTAGAAGAAAAAAACCACCCTTCGGGAGATAATAGATGTTATTTAAAAAAAATTAAATTGTTTTCATTGGTTTTAGAGAAATAAAATATATAAGGAGTGTTTTTAATGTGCGGTTGGAAGTTTATTGTTAAATGTAATCAGTATAGCCATCATCCAAACAATTTGACTAATAAGAATTGGCCATTTACTGTATTAGAAATAAGAATAACACGAATTGCAATAATAAAATGGACTGGCCGCATCGTCATCAATACTACATATAGCTATATGTGTCCTATCACTATCTGTAATACACTTAAAAAGCCCTGCATATATCAAACATCTGCCCATTATCCAAATTGACTGCTGTAATCAACTAAAAAGAATTCAATCCACTTCCACTATACACATTCATATTTCTGTCTGAAACCCTTCTTTATAACATAACATAGATTCCGGAAACCTTATAGAGAGTTTTGTGTCGCGACAAACATACACACACACACAAATCCACTTAAATATTATGCTTCTTTAATATGTGAAAACGTAATATTCTATGTTTGTGTGCGTGTTAAAAATATTACCCAACTCATATATGTAATTTTATGTAGATTAATAATCACGTTCATACACACATACATTGAATAAAAGAAATCGATAATTACTTAGTGTAATTTAAGTAAATTGTTTAGTCGAGCTTGTCAAATCCAGACACATAAAAGTGATGGATTTTAATCGTAATTTATTAAAAAAAATGTTTTCCCGACCTAATTTCTATATTGTTTTTATATTAAATATCAATGTTATTTTTATGCATTATATAAAACTTTTGAATATTTTCAATTACAGATCAAGAGCCGGCCTAACGGCCCTATGATGACGATGGACGTGTCCAAAAGCGAGGCTCCCAAGGCCACTGCCGGCGGAGGACCTCAAGAATGTGCCGGTTGTTGTAAACCGATAACCGAACGTTATTTACTAAAAGCTTTGGACCTATATTGGCACGAGGATTGTCTTAAGTGCGGTTGCTGTGACTGTAGATTGGGCGAAGTCGGTTCAACATTATATACAAAAGCGAATCTAATATTGTGCAAAAGGGACTATTTGCGATTATTCGGTAATACAGGATATTGCGCGGCATGTAGTAAAGTCATACCAGCATTTGAAATGGTGATGAGAGCTAGAAGTAATGTTTATCATTTGGAATGTTTTGCGTGTCAACAGTGTAATCACAGGTGAGAATTTCCATTGTTTTACCAACCATGTATATTGTTTAAAATTGTGCTAGAGATTGAATGGCTACTGCAAAATAAAAACAATTTTCTAAAGAAAAACATATAAATAGACACAATAGATTCCAGTTTCACAAACTGAAATAAAACTATAGGAGGAATCGCATGTGAGGCGTCGCAGGACAATCAGGAAATGGGAACATTGAGACCGTTAGAGAATAGGCCACATATATCTATCACAATTCAAATAGTCCGCGAGCCGGGATGTACGAATGATTTCCCTGATGGCTTATAAAGTGCTCTAAAAGACAACGCGCCGGCCAAACTCCATCTAGCGAGGAGATGGATGCAAATGTTCTCCTTGGTAACCCCCTTGTACACAGAGGACACTCTGATTTGGATCCTGTGTCCCCGACATTGTCGTCAAATATTCAACGTTGGTCCTACATATACATATTCCTTTATACTATACTATATATAGCGCATTACACTTCGGAGAATTGTAACGCTACTTACTAGTGACTACTTTTACGACCCGCTTGTTGCCTGAGATTTGCTGACGACATTGCCTATTATACAAGTCGTTACCTGCGACTGCCTTCTTGAATACATATAATTTGTGTCATATATGTATACATATTTTTTGTAGAGTGCAATAATTCCATACATACTCATAGTCATATGTATAATGATTGTCAAGATCAATTTAAAACCGAAAATAAACTTCACATCTTCATAAAAGCTCGGAAATATGTTTTTGATTTATGAACAATATTGCAATGAAATTTTATATGTAGCTAGATAATGATAATTATTGTATGTAGATAAAAAAATGTTTGGTAAATTTTACAAAAAGCTCTCTATCTGTCATTATAATATAATTCAAACAAGCACAAAAGCAGATTTTATTATTACAAAATCAGATAATACTTCTATGGTGACAAACACAATAGTAACTAAACAGTATCAATTTACAAACGTCTCTCTTTCAATTATACCAAAAATGACGAAACATTGTGTGGTGCCATTAAATCTGCAGAATACAGATATAACTATAATAGTCCAAAACCAACAATGGCTTCAAATAACGCTTCCATATATTTTCGTTTATTAGCGCCGATTTCCACCTAACTGCCTCCCATAAAGTCAAAATCTGAACATCGCGATAAACCGACCATTGTTTACTTGATTGTTAAATTTATGTTTGTACAAATTAAATCTGCGCACTACCCTATCTAGCCTGTGTAACAAAAGTTGACAATCAGGTGGAATTCAGTACGGTATTTTATTTGTGCGGCACACACACATGGGCTATTATACAATTTTCAAATTTATTTCATTGTTTAATTGAACTTGAACAAATCGCCAATTTGATACCCAGAAACATCGGCGCATTCGCCAAAAATTTTAATACCAGAAAAAGCTCTACTATCATTCCTGAAATGTCTCATCCCTTTTCGAAGTCATTGTTTCAAGTATGAAATAACTTTAATAGATAAAATTAGTTATTCTGTTGGCAATTTGTGAGTGTGTGTATGTGTGTCTCCAAATATTCCAGAGTTAAATTCATTTGTTCGACGTTCTCGACTGCTGGACTATCGCAGCAGTTTTCCGTATATAATACCGCCACCGAATGGATAATGACTATGATTTAGGAGGCCAATTAAAATGTTTATAAAAGAGCCTTATCCTCGTTTAACAAATATATCTGTCCCATGTGTTACGAACGTTTTGTATTGTTTTCCTAATCCATATCATGTACAAACAAAGCGGTCCAGTGAATATATAATACATACAAAATATATATGTGCTATATATATTATTCTACTAATATATAATTTTGTTGATTTGTGCTTATTTCTATCCATAGTTGATCACATTAACCTCGTTTCTGTTTTTTTTTTCTATAGAAATGTTTCTAATATTGATTTGAAACATTATTTTGTAAAATCTGTAAATAAATATATTTTTTTTCAAAATTTCTATTCACTGAATTTGAAAGCGTACAATTTAAAAATCGTGTAAAAATACAGCAATATAACAACAGCGGTAACAATAACAACAACAACAAAAAAAGTATCCATTTTATAACATAGTTCCGTTTGAAAGAACAATCATTTTATTGTCAAATTATCCGAAAAAACATAAAACAAATGTTGACCAAAAACAAAACAAAATCTAATATAAAACGCACAATAGACTAATAAAATACAATCGGAAACAAAAACTGCAATTATAAACATGACAATATATTGCCCAGACCGCTTGGTAATGCAGTTAAATATATTAATAATTGCAAACAATAAAAGTGGATTATTTCGCATGGATGGCCACTGTAATATTTCAACGTGGTGGAAAACCGAAATGCAAAACAATAACAGAAAGAGAGAAAATATACTATATACATATATAGAAATACATGAAGCAACTATAAAATTACTTGTAAAGCCCTTCATACACTTTGAATTAAGACGAATTACCACATTTCGAGCTTTTATCAGTGCTTTTTACATGGTTCATGTACAAAAGCTTTAAGTGAAACTAAGTTTTAACATTATGTTCCTTTTTTTTTGAAAATTCACCTTAAATGATAAGCTTTCGTAGTATTTATTCTGAGGTGTGTGTCCGGCTTAACAATGCAAGCAAATATTATAACAGTATAACAGGGTTTCCTAGCTCGGACAATGTATTAATTTAAAACCATTACATGTGCTGTTGAACACAGTACGTGAGACTGGCAACTTTTACATACAAATGGGATTTTATATTAACTTGGATATAATTTTTTTTTATTTCTTTTAATGCAAATTTTTCCCCGATAAATATCTGATTTATATTTAGAAAAATAATAATAATTCAGTCTGGCTGTATATAAAAATAAGCTAGCAGCTCGCCTGTTTTTTTTTTATATAAATTGCACATATATAAAATGAAATTAATCCAAACATGTCAAAATAAATGCATTAAAGTAGCTAGTTATTTACATTTATTAAAAATATATCTCTTTATGCCATAACAAAAATTTTTAAATGTATATAACGTATCTTCGCGTCATGAAACAGAATCCATTATGATATAATAGTCTTGTTTACGTATACGTCGTGGTCAATTACTTCCCAACATCCAGTAGATGACATTTTATTTTAAGAAATACATATAAAAGATTTTGATAATGTTTCATTTGATATCTACTTTAAAACATAAACTATGTAATTTAAAATAGCTATATTTATGTGCTTGAAAAATCAATTTGAAAACACACAATTCTCATTTTCTATAACGAGTAATTTTTCAAGTAAAATTGAAAACATTCGAGGATTTCATCCTTGGTGAAATTGTCAATGCTTGAAAGGATTTTTGCTTAATAGTTGGACATCCATTCATTTAGTAATTGTTTATTTATGAATCGAAATTACAGCATATACAGACTTTTAGTAATGAGTATATTCATCATTACCACTATATTAGAGTCAATTCAATATAAAAAAATACAAAATGTATAATAATACTTGTTTGAAATCATGTTTCACTTATAGAAATTGTTTTGACGTTACAACAATTCAAATCGAAATAAAGCGATAATTTATTGTTCTATTTATAAAATCGTTCAGCGAACTTGCAAAACCTTTCCAAATTAATAATGTATCGTGAATAAGTTAGGAATGACAGGTCAATTGAATTTAATGAGTGAGCGTGTACTGCACAGCATGTAAGTAATGAGTAATTGCATATTGGGCCCGTTTGTCATTGCATGTGGATTAACTCACTGCTGCACAAATAAGCTTAATGTGTTTCTCGCTGCTGTATTTTACTATTATTGAAGCCAATCAGTTTAGCATACTCCACCACGGCATTGCTGAAATTTTATCGAATTTTATTACATTTATAACTAGAACATAAATTTTCGTTGAACAAATCGTTACAGATGCTACCATCAAATTTCATTTTGATTTTACAGACATATAGTTATTTAAATGTGTTTCTATTTTTCACAATGTGTGACAAATAATAAAATAAAACCTTTAATTGATATAATTAGAAAATTGGAAATAATATTCATCAAGTTTTCAGTAGCTATTTTTATGTGCCGTGAAGGTGTTGTTCGATAATCGTAACATATTAGAGCTTTTCAGTTTAAAGTTATGGTTTACATCGGTTATAGTTTTTCATTCGTATGTTTAACACGTTGATTTATATTCTAGTATCACCATTTTATGCCCGTTAAATCGCTTTTGTAGTCGTATGATTTACAATCATATCAAGTCAATATGAAATCGGATTTTCGTTGTATGAACTCGGTCTGTACATCGTATTTTTATTTGTATTTGTCACATTATAAAGATGGTTTATACTACCTGTTTGAGTTTAATACACTTAACAATGTGGATTTTTGTATTTCGACTAAACTTATTTCTCTTAGGGTCTTATTTGACGTTATTTTTTTCTCTTATTTCCAGATTTTGTGTTGGCGACAGATTTTATTTGTGCGAAAATAAAATACTCTGCGAATACGACTATGAGGAAAGGTTAGTGTTTGCCAACATGGCATACAATCCACCACCACTGTCGCATCTTAAACGACAAACCTCAATACCACCGGTAAGTTGAACCAAAAAATGATACTTACCATGGCTATATTTGTGGTTTACTCATTTTCATTCATTTGATTTTTGTTAATTGGCCAACAATGTTCAGTAAAAATTGTAATTTCATTACAGGCAACCCTCCCTAGTCACTTAATGAATGGGCATCGGGCCGCATTGCCACCCACTAATGGCGATTTGAATAATAATATGTCTGGGTCGGGACAACCGCCACCAAATTCAATGGCAAATCAGTCCTTTTCCAATGCAGGACATTTAAAAAATGGTACAATGTCTTTGGGTGCGACCAGCTGAAGGTTTTAAGTTTATTATTACAAGAAAATGAACTGTGATTTTCTGGTTATTTGTTTACTTTTTAATAATACGTTTAATCTGAAACGCGTTTTTTAAATATGTGTTGTTTAGTATACACTTTTTCATACATTCTTGTATATAAATGAACTTTATTATAACTAAATACTTACTTTATAATAAAAAAATATAATGCTCAAAAAACAATGTATACTAAAGACGAATTGAACTTTTAATCGGATTGACTATGTGCAATATTATTTTGCGGACATAATCGTAATTATGCTATTATATTATACACATTCCATGGTATGTTTATATAGTACATAGTTATTTTCACCTCGAAATGATTGTAACATGACTGTGTGTAAAGCAGTTGTTTTGTTTTTAATAAATTTTTATTTAAATATGTGATTTTGCAACATTTTCAATGATCTTTCTGTCGTCTGTATACTCAATAATTATTTATTATAAAATATATCTACGTATTTCAGATTCTTGTTATTATACTCTTTTTTAACAAAATATTATGCATCAAAAAGGAGTGTGTAATATTTTGATAAATAAGACATTTGTCCGCTACTCTGTATTTGATTATCTATACCAAATCTGTAAATAGACACATTAGAAGAAATTAAGTTAATTGATAATAAAAAAAGTTGATATCGTATACTGTATATTATAAAATAAATATTGACTAGTTGTTTTTAAATGAAATTACTTAGGTGTTATTATTCACACAATATTATTACACAGTATAATTACCGTTGCCATTTTTTTAATTAATTTATGTTAATTGTTTCATTAATTTTTAAGTTTATATTGTATTATAAAATCATTTTCAATATTTATACCATGATTGTTTTATTTTTCTTATCCATCTTGAATTTGATTTATTTTTCGTAATAATAATGCATAATGTTTAAGGTGAAATGAAATTATATAGGTGCCAAGTTTAGATTTTTTTGTGTACAGTACAAATATATTGTCAAATATGTATTCGATTAATACCAATGATTTGACCAAAGAAATAAAGAATTCATAAATTAATCTTTTCGTTTTATTTTATCTTAATTCCCCCAATTTGTTTGATACAAAAAAGACATCTAAAACTCAAATATGAAATAAAACGAATCTCATAAAATACCAAGTTACATTAAAAATCAAATATTTGCAAATTTAATTAGTCTAAATTTGTTGTCTGCATTAAATAAAAAAAAGGATAAGAAAAAAGAATTACTTCTATAAACTTGGTTATTGTTGTAAGTTTGAGTTAACAAGCTACGAAATTAAAGATGGTTCAGATAGTGGTTTCATTACAACGAATAAGGATGCTTATATTCGAGGGGTTGTGTTAAAAAAAGACAAATTATATATAGGGGAGAGGTGCAATTTTTCTTATGCCTCAAATCTGAAATTGCTGTATATAATAAGGTTGCTTATGTGACGTAAATGGACCTACACTGCTTACAAAACGTTACCAATTTTGTAACTTGAAAGATATAACAGAACTGATTTATAGAATATCAGATTATTTAAAAATTAAAAAGCAAAAGGACGTTATTGATTTTAATTCAATAAGCTGAATAAACGAAGTGGCTGACTATACGATGTTGGGGTTGTCCGGGTTGTATTGTATTTAGTAGACAATAATAAAATATGTAAGTTATTGTGTGTGTGTTTGTATATGAAGGAAATTTATTCCAATACATGCATATTTACGTATCTAACAATAACTTAAGAATATTAGCCTGAAGACTGAAGCGGTTGAAATAAACACAAGAAAAGCTCCTAATTAGCATACTGCGATCTTAAATAATGGCCTGTATTAAGAAACGTTTAAATAATCTGGGAACAACCAGGTGGGTACCAAGTTTATTCGTTAAATGCCTCTATTCTTCATCTTAAACTTTCCTACCTCTACTATCTCTTTTTAACTAGTGCACATCGCCACCCTGTTTCGCTGTAAGCTTTTACAGATTTACATAAGATTATTTCTCAAACTGGCAGCCCCTTAACTTTAAACCTACTTTACTAAGTGAAGGGTGTTTCACTCTAGAATAGGAACTTGTCTCAACTTTTACATATTTGATTGGGACGGATCTCATTCGCCGGTTTTAATCCTTTCATTTTGATTGAGATCGCTTAGCGCAAAACCCATTTATTTATTAAATTCATGGCATTATAACTAATAAAAAGCATATCCATTAAATTTTCCTTTATAAAATATAGTAATACGTAATAAAAATAATATTCTTTTATTTAAAAACTAATTTGAAATTTTTTTCATGAATAAGTTTTTCGAATTTTATTAATTAATTACACAAGTCCAACTATGTGTATATGCATTTAATTAAAACTCTTCTATGGAAATAATTAAAACTTTTTAATTCTAGCATTTATTGTGGCTGTAAAGCACTTGTAATTAAATCACCCGTTAAAGCAATATAACAAAATGCTCCATCTTCGGGCATTGGTTGATCCATAAGAAATTCATTTACTTGCGGTCCAGTTGGATCCGTTATTGGTATGTCTCGTTGAGTACTTTTCGCAGCTTCCACTAGTGGTTCTAGTGTTTTCCATGATGGATAATCCACAAACGGCCCAACAGCTCGCAAATCTTGTAAATATCTGAATAAAAATAATGTTTTCCAGTTTTGAATCGAAAACACAAATTTATATTTACCCTAAAAGTAGCATAATGTAATCGTTTCTGATAGCCTTCATGCTGGAACAGTGTTCATCACCGTGGATAGAGCACAAAATTTGGAGCCAAGTTGCCACTCTGGTTCTGTCGTTTGCATTACTTAGCATGGAAGCATAAGGTCTAGCCATATACAAATACAGTTGAAATTCGTGATCTAATATCTAAAGAAAATGTTTGAATAACTCTTTGATTATTTTAATTTGTTATATACTTGATCTAATTTGTGGTCATTATTGCATTCCTCTCGTGTATTATGGACTGAACAATGTAGCGGTTGAAAATTTTCTGGTAAATTTTGTAACGTATTAGACCACATTCTATCCGATTCCCATTCGGCCGCTGGAACCGGATGGGGAGTTATATTGTTTAGATCAACAAGGACCCCACTGGGTGGCAATTCTTCAAATACACCTGCCACTTCATCCAGCAGTAATGTGATTGTTAAATCAACCAAATATCTACGAATTGATTATTTCAAGTGTTGAAAATGTACATTTTAGCTGAATGTACCGATTGCGTTTTTCTTTTAATGGAGAAGTTTGATAGTCTGGACCGAATAACTTTTTTATCCATTCTCGAATAATTGCACGATCATGTGCATTTGTTATAGTGGGCCCAAGAAGCTTGAGCACTGAACTGTAGTAAACAAATTCAGTATTTAATTGATCTTGTTTGCTAAAAACACATCAAATTGTAAAAGTGAAACTTTTTTTTGTAATTATACCCTTGGTCTTGGTCAGTCCTGAAAATTTGTCAAAAAATAAAATAGTTTTATAAAAAATTTATTAGCGTATTACCCCTTCTGTTCTTCCATTTTTTAAAGACCTTCCTATCCTACCGTTAATTTTGATTTTCTATTTAAAATATTAAAATGATATAAAGCTACTTAGATTTTCATTTATAAAAAAAAACCTATAAAAATTTCATTAATAAAATTATTTTTTAATGCACAAATTAAGTATTTCCGACTATATAATAGGAGTATATAAGAACACATTTACGAATTAGATGCATTAGAATGAAGTTTTTGTGTAGTGAAAAAAGTCCATTGAGGCGATTTGATGGGTCTATTGTTACCCTGTGACATGATTGACATGTTCGGTTCACTCACAATGATGTCGACTCGATCTACCACTTACTACGCTTAAATACTTAATCACCAACCTTTATTACTCCAAGACATGATTGGTCCATTTGATTTTATTTTTTTATTAAAATGATCTGGTTTAGTAATCACTGATGTAAAGTGTTCATTTTCACATATAATCAAATATTTATTTAATTTAGTAAGTTTTATATGTTTTATCATTATTTAATATTATCAGTATTTAATACTAGTATTTGTTTCATAAATACAGGGAGGAGATATTTAAATAAGTGTTGCATTTATAGAGTCTAAAAACGTGCTTAAGAAGTTAAATATCAACTGTGTTCAATGGCCCAACATTACCAATTTATTCACCAAAAACATGCCCATTTAAACTGAAATATATGTATTTGTATTCAGTATCAGTGCCGTCTTAACATTGCTTTGATACACCATTTCATATATTTCCCACTTATTTCAAAACCTAACTTTATGTTGTGAAAAGTTGATAACTTTTCGAGACTATATAGTACGAGATTTTCTGCGGATTCATAAATGTATATAAAATGGCATTCTAGCGCTTTAAAATCTTCCACTTATTTGAAAACATGCAATTTAACATTTATGTTATTATGGTTATGGTATGTAATTCTTGTATTAAAAATTGCATTCGAAACCATTTCCAATAATATAATGTTATAATAGTGGAAATTATGCACAACTGCATAATACCCATAGAATGTGTTTAGATATTTGGCGAATGCGCAGGTGTTTAATATAAATTCTATAAATCTACATATTAGTTAGGAATTAGGTCTTTCATTAAATTTGCCACTGCAATCAAATATAAAGCCCATAATTGAAATTAATTTGCTCTCGAACGTAATTAGATGCCGGTGTGGCGATGTAAATAACAGGAGGTGTCGGAGGTTGTTTGTTGTAGCAACTCTCTCTATATAAGTTGTTATCTCAATATATGCGCCATTCTCTCGAGTATAAGGGTATTTTTATGCACCGTAACAAGATTAAGGCCTCAGTTAGTAGTTTATAATAGAGGCATTAAGAAGTTAGATGCTGTAATCTGCCTGTTTTGCATTATAATGTATGCGGACATTGCAGAGAACATTTTAAATATAAAAAGAGTTATACTATTTTGAAAACTATCTAATATTTTTAATTTCTAAAAGTAATCATACGATTTTTTTTAAATATAATACGTTAATTTGTGTTACTTAATACTTTAAATGTACATTTTATAGGTATGTGAATTTGTGATTGAGACTTGCTTTAAGGGTGTTTAATATTATATAGAGGAATACATTTTCGAAAATCGTCGAATGTATATATCCACATCATTGGCCATGTCATTCCGACATTGTTCTCCCATTTTTTTAATGCATAACAATTTGCAATTTGATCCAATTTTCTCATTAAATATGTATCCGCTAATTAGGGCCATTTTTAAATAAAATCAATTTAATTTTTGGAAGCTTTTCAAGATTGGACCACACAACATAATTTTTTTGATTGTTTGGGTTAATTTTTATAAATAAGTAAATACCTGACAGTATTGTTATAAAATCGTACAATTGTTGAATAGGATACACGAAATAGCTTTTACAATTGTAATTAATATTTGTTTATATACATTTCTATTCGAATATGGTTCGGATTTTAAACTATACTGTCAACTCTATATATAGCATGAAAATATATTAATTTAAAATTCGTGCAAATTGAAAAATTAATTGAGATATTTTTAAATTTTTCAATATATGTACATATACCTATATACGTTTTATACATGCATCACAATATACGGTAGAATTTTTTTTTGAAAAGTGTCAATGTATAAATAAAAAGCATCAAATAAATAAAATGGTGACATAAACACGCTAGAGAGATATAAATTTTACCGGTAGAATAAAAAAAAATTGTAACAACTACATGAAATGCATTTTACTTAATCTAATGGATATAATGAAAACCAATAGTATTAAAATATATATGAAATACATATATTTTATGGAATATCAATGTACACTCCAAGCTCTAATTATTATTATAGACAATTGTACAATTTCCATCCATGTTTCCTATATTACGAAACACAGTTTAAAACATGTATCATTGAATAGATTCTTTGATTTAGTTTTATTTGTGAAAAAAAGTTAGTTGAAAAATAAATTTCGAGAACATATAGGTATATATATGTATATATCCATATCACTATTTGTACTTTGTATTATAAAAAGCAACAACAGAGGAAAAACAACCATAAAGTTTTCCCGGAGTGAAATATACATTCACAGATTAGCGAGATAAAAATTGAAAGCTCCAAAAAACTCATTTAATCATTGATTATAAAAGCCACCCTCACGAAAAATATCCATTACAACAGCTCAAACAAAAACACAAAACGGCCACAGTGTCATCTTTTGGTTACATACGAAATTAAATAAAATGAAAAACGTCTTTAGCATGACATGTACTGTGGATGTGGTGTGCGTTAAGGTCCAAACTCTGGCACCACACTAAAGGGTGGTCGACTTTACAGCTATTGCCCTTTCATGGAAATAACTGTCATCTATTTTGTAGATAAGATCGTAATTGAATCGGCTTGACGGCAGATTTGCACACGGACCACTGCATGGAATGGGGTACACTATTATTTTGAATACCGATTTTCTCCAGCGTACAATAGACGTACGGGAATCATTTTTATTTTTCTCTTTATTACTTTGTTTTTCCCTAAACGAGTCAGACGTTATTTGTACCCGTTTATTTTGTTTAGAATTAGCATTTAAATCATTAATTTTACGTTCTTCAAGCTTTATATATCAGCGTTTCTCTCGTTCATGTTTAAATAAAATTAATACCCCTTTTTTTGGAATAGCGATTTTTCCAATTACATACATAATATGTATATGATAACTTTTAATTATACAATGTGAAAACTTTTATGAATGATATCAGGTAGTTTATATCGTAAATGGTGTGTCACAGTATAAAAAATGAATGTTTCATAGTTATTATTTACATGCCAGGACTATTATACCTAGTTATAAAACTTGACATAAATGGATACATGTCCCATTTTATAGTAGAAGTATAGCAAAAAAGAAGTATACGTATAAACATAATATAAAGCCAGTAGTTTTCTATTTAATAAATATTCAGTGGCTTTTTGCTTTAGTGAAGAAAATATAACAAGGGGATTTTGGTCCCTTTTAGGGAATAAATATAAAACAAATTATGATAACTTGGATGTAATAGTAGACTCATACAATATAGCTGAAAAATTGAAATCTATTACTGTAGTCATAGCCACATTAAAGCGCAGAAAGTTTATACTTCGTATACTCTTAATAATATTCGAAATGTTAACATATAATTTATATACTAAACTCTCAATTATTCAGTCCATTAGAGGCATTTTTATCAGTTAATGGGATATAGCATAGCAGAAATATTAAACTTATATACACACAAAGGTACTGTAAAAAGCAATATTGCGTCAAACTGTATTGGAAATAATTGTGCTTTTAGTAATGTGTTTTTCCTTTTCCACATCTATATTCCATGATGTAATATTTTCATTTATTACTGCTTACATCTGAATATAAACAAACTTTTGAATTCTAATAATCGTTAATCTAAATTTTATAATAATTTTTACATACCTAACTATTTTTTATATTTTTACCTAATATTAAAATATTCGAAAGAAATATACAAACAGAGCATGATATCTAGAATTCTGCTTCTATTACCACCCAATTTGTGTAATTAACAGACATCTTGAAAGGGTCTTACCTTACTCTAAATCTTAATCAATAGTTTGCTGGTAGTTCTCTTGAACTGTGAATACCTAGTTGGTAAAGTACTTTAAGTACTTTAGTTTAATTCTTTGTGAATACCAAAGCAAAATATAGATTGTTTTAACTCGTTTGTCGCTAATTTTTTTTAAAACTATTCGGAAGTATATTTTCTGAATTGTCCAAGTTTTTCAACTTTTCAGAGCTTTATTATTTCTTAGCAATTGCTCGATTTTCTAATGAATTTATGTAAATGAAACGCTTGTTATAAATCCATATATCACGCACGCGTCCATGCATCATTCTGTACATTAATACGAAACTAAAGTCCATATTTTATCAAGTCGATTTATCTAGAATGCATTTAGAAAGCCCGGCCTCAGTGCCAAGTCATGGCAAAGCACTATATATATATATGGGTTATATGTGTGTATAAATGTAATGTGCAGAGGGGTAAGTGAGAGAAGTGAGAGAGCGCCCCCCGTTTCACCGTTATAATAGGGTAAACCGCGTTGTTATGCGCTGATTTCACACTGTTATCTGATTCTAGTTACCCCCAAACACCAGTTCCCGCCACTGTGCACTATAAGCTGCTTTACTGTTTCAATTTCGCACGTCCATCGTTTAATTGTGACCAAATATTAGCTATACCCTGTGTTTTATATGTATTATATTCATTTTGGTTAGCAGATTTTCGTATATGAGGTTTTGTTATTCCTTCACTGGGATTGTAATTAAATTTACATACCTATTCACTAGCTTGTTTTACCAACTATTAATTATATTGCCCATTTTCTTGGAATTGTAATAAAATAAAACAAAAGCTAATATAATAGTAGTTTTATTAAACCTTACAAGCCAGTTTAATATCTATTCAAAATATATGCAACATCTTAAGTGGAAACAATGGACTGTTTTTACTAATGCATCAATCAAGAAATCCCATTTAAACTATCCAGAAATCCATGTCGTTAATATAAACAATCTCGGAGAGATAGGGATTAGGGTTAGCTTTTCTACATAGACACCAACTGACATAGGCGTAATTAAGTACATCATTAATAAAGATTAGCATTGCTGCAGTTTGTGTCCTGATCAAATAGCGGGTTAGTGTGCTGGACGGCGGCGGTGGCGGGTATATATGAGAATTAACGTGAACTATTCTCTGGTATAACCCGCCGCCAACCACTACCACAACCGACGACTGACTCCATGTCCACCCGATAGTCGGGTGTAATTAGTCGCATTCAGGGGCCAACACGCTCGGACCTGAACCATTAATAGTGGCCCGAAGCCACCCGGACTAGCAGCCACGATAGCCTATCTGCATCACGCAGACCTCTAATGGAATAGCAATGAAATTAGGAAAATAATGTCCTTAGTTTAATTGCTAACTGGGATAGTCCACAGACCGGTCACCCAGGAAATTAGTTTTGATTAAGGGCTGTTCGTGAACAACTTCTCGCTTCATGGCTATTTGAAAGTTGTTATATCACTAGTTTACTAGTTAGGGTGTAATTTGCAATGTTCAAGTGTCTTAGACACATTCTACTATATACCGTTTTGCGATTGCATGAATCTATAATATATTGCATTAATTTATTTTGTACGAATAATATCGGTTAGTATCTTCACAATGTAAAACGTACACTGTTGTTTTACAAATTATTGTATATGTCTTGCAATATAATGCTATTCACTTAAATGTACTTTATAAGTTTATATTGATGAATATATACTCGTACTTCGGATTATTGGTACTAAGTATATTTTATTCAGAAATGCACTGGCACTAGTAGTACTACCGATTTAAGATTTAGTAAACGTGATATTTCGATACTATTTTCTGTGTATTGAAGTAATTGTAGAAAAGACCGATATTTTTTAAATTTTTTAATAACAAAAGTTATATAAAGTTTAATTTAGAGTATTCAGATCCGTTATGATCTTACCTCTCTGGCAATAAATGTCAAAATTATGATAAGATATATATATTTAAGGAGCTACCAAATGGGCAAATTTTACTATTTCTAAAGAATTTTTTAAAACTTAGGAGGGTGTGTGTAGATGGTCTGCACCCTTAACAATCTTAAACTATTTTGACGAATTAGACAATATTTACTGTCCCAACACATTTGCTGCAATACTATGCCTATTCATCTATTGGTTCGTAAAAAGTAATAATAAATAATTAATTAATCATTTTTAAATTGTATTGCTCGAAAGGTAAGTATATAATAGACAGGGTATACATATTTCTATGGTTTGTAAAATATAAGAATTCGTATAGTGTAATAAAACTTATAAGTATAAGAAAAACATAAGTTAATCAGGAGGCAGATGTTAAAGGTTGGTAAACAAGTTTAAGAGATATCTAGTTTGTTTAAGAAGCAGTCAGTTTGTGGAAATAATTCTTAATTACATTTTTAACCGAATTTAACTCACCTAACCCACCCCAAATGCAAAAGTAGCCAGT
>SSSI01005782.1:0-61224 GCA_004796505.1 Oryzaephilus surinamensis
CCACACCTTTGAGTATTGATATTTTCATTTACTTACTCGTAATTGTAAATTTTCTTTGCGTACGTATCACTCTATTAAACTGAAGTATTAAATACATAATCTAAACTTCAATTTTTATTCAGTCTATTGCTATTCTACAGCTCGGCATATTTTTACTCTGATAACATGCTCTCCCATTCCACTTATTTGAATCTTTATATATACAGTCTATAGGCAAGATAACTTCCTGTACATACATTTGTTTATACTAAAATTTATTAATCATACAGTTAATTCACTTAGTAAAGCATAAACGCACAATAATACTTAATTCACATCTCCTTAAGCTTCATGTTGGACAATAGTGGACAATTAAAATTTTCAATTCTAAAAAGTCCTGCGGATTTATGAATACTAAAAATACATAAAGCTTACTCTGTAACGGTTCCACTATGGCCGTCTGTTTTTATGCGACAGATATATTCCTGTCTTTTCCTTAAAAATCATACGTGCCATATTGGACCTTGAAATTGGACCTCACTGTTGGTGAGAAATGGTAAAAGGATAAAAGTAAATGAATAATGCGTGTTGATGAGACGGGCATTGTAGTCCAGGCCATCGAAGCGGCAAGACGCTTGTTTTATCAGGGTGAGTTTTCTCACTAGTTTATATTGTTATATTTAATTTATTAATTCGTATATATGCAATTTCGGTTTGTTTGAATGCATTCAATATTTATATTTCAAATAAACTTTTAATCAATTAATCACTTAGTTTATGCAATAATAAACTAAGACATATTTTTATTCTATATTTCAGTTGTTTCATTCAGCCGCTCCAATCAAACGAACCGGGTCTGGATCGTCTCTGGTGCTTGTTTTACAAAATAACATAGTACCCGGGTACGAATCGTTATACTAATTCATTTCTGAAACGTTCTAATGTTGTACGAATTTCCGTATTTTCATTTTCAAGTGTTTGCAATCGTCGGCTACCCTCTCGCATTTCTGCACGCAAATTTTCCACTTTTTCTGCTACTTGAGCTTCCACATTTTTTAGTCTATATTCGATTTGTTCAGTATCGTAAATCTGACGTCCACGAGGTTCTTTATTCCAGTTTTCCAACTGAATTTTTGATTAGACAGCAATTTTGTTAGCGAGTAAAAGAATTATTCTACTTACAAATTGTGCATTTATGCTAATACTTGTAGTTGTATAATAAATTAATAACACTAATACAGTTTTTTTGTACAACATATTGTTCTTACGGAAAATATTTATTAATTGTTATTAAGACAAGACCAGCTAAAAAAATGAATGTTGATCCTAAAAGATTCTATATTTTAAACTTTTTCGGCGTATATTGAGGAAATTTGATTATTTTATACATCTGGTTTGTAAAAACCCATCTTGTCTCGTTTTATAACAAAATAATCAATGTGTAACGAATTGCAAAAATAATAAACAGCTGTTAATATTAAAGTTTTGAGGTCAATAATAATAGTACTTTATTAAACTGTTTAGTTCAGCAAAGCTATAAAATTGTTTCAGTGTACGAGTTCATGAAATGTTAAAGATATTAATCTGGTAACATTTTCACGAATAAATATGTTGGATTCATAAAACATACAGATAAATTTTCGTAATAGTTTTCTATTAAAAATATTAAAAAATACAAGTTTTTTCATAGTTTTATTAATAAATTGACTAAATATCTAAATTATTTTATTTCTGATAAACACTCAACGTTTGTTGGATAATCACAATACAATTTTTCTTGATTCCAATAGAGACCTGGCAAACAGGAGAACTCGTACTTGTTGCCTTGATAACACATCCAATATTTAGTACAATCTCCTTCATTAGGGAAAAATACCTCTTCATCAGATGGATAAGGACATTGAGGATCAGGTGTCCATCCATTTTCTATTTCAGGTTTCAGCAAATAAATATATTTTCAACAAAGATTCATTTAAAATGTATTTAATAAATTGATAATATAAGCCATTTGAAAACGGAAATATGATATTGTAAGCAACAGTTAAACAGATTATACAGATTAGATAAAGAATAATTCTGGGAAAATTTAAAAATATAATGTGAATTTGCACGAACAACTATTTTTTATCTTCATTATGTGGAATATTCGGCGGAAGGCCTACACTGTACAATTAAAAATTATTATATAACTTAGGTGTAGGTGTATTGCGTCAAAAAGTTTATAAATATATTTATTTATTTTAAATACCTTCAGTTGTTGAACTTGTTGATGATTCTTCACTGGGCTCTGAATATGTGGGTTGGGCTGATGAAGTTTCTAATTCTAAAATAAGATGAAATAACGGTTGCAATAACTTTTGGTGTAAGATTTATTTATTTATTTATGTAAGATTGCAAAATTTATACCTGGCGTAGTTGTAAATGAGGGGTCAGTACTCGGGTCAAAAGGTGGATCAGAAGTATTTGGAGATGTCGGAGAAACAGTCGAACCTTCAAATAACTTGAACATAATAATTTTCTAAAAATTTAATTTTCATTGTACCATTTTCACAATCAACATTTTCTGGATAATCACATTCGCTGATGGCTTGATTCCAATACAATCCATCAGGACAAGTAAAAGGATACAAAACTCCATATGAACATTCCCAATATTTCGTGCAATCTCCATCATATGGAAAATATTCTTGTTCTACATTTGAAGGACAATTTGGTTGTGCTATAATAAAAATTGTTTAGTTCATAGATCAATAAACATCTCATTGAAAATTAGATGGAATATAATTTCATTATGTTATGCCCTTGCAGGATTCCGTATTCTGTTACCTCGTTGACGTTGAGCTATTTCAGGAAAAGCACATTGTTGTTGCGTAAAATGAAATTCCAATCCTTTTGGGCAGTTCATTACATATAGCCTTGTTTGAAAACATTCCCAATATTTAGTACTGTCGCCAGAATAAGGATAACGGATGATATTCTGGTTGGATGAGTGCGGACAAAGTAGGCCACGCATTCGTTCATCTGCATCTAATACAATTTAACAATACAGTTTTGTGTATATAATGTTTATTTATTTATAATATAAAATTTTTATATTATATAAACTTACTCAGTTGGTCTACTGAAATGTAGAGTATTAAAGCGGAAATGACGGTTTTTCCTGAAATTTATTTATTGCAAAAATATACCTTAAAATTATAAAAATCGCAGAATCTCACCTTGCATGGTTACAAATTTTTGGATTATAGCTATTTGTAAACTAATTATACTTGTTGACATTTGTTCGATCTATTTATATGAAAATTAAAACTATTATCATTTAAAACTTGAAGCATAGATAAGATTATAAGATCAGATTTCTTTAAGATTTATCGTTATGATTCAGAGGAAATTAAGCACTTATGATATTTTAATATGTATTTTTTTATTAAGAATATTCAATGAACTTTCCTTACACAGTTTTTTTTTATCAATCCATAATTAAGGTTCATTACTTATATCCGGTATGTAATTTTTATAATAACAACTGATAAAGTTTACAGAATATAGTATATATATATATATATATATCAAAAACGTATTAGATATAATTAATGCATCATATTAATATAATAATTAAATCTATTGTTTTTTTTTCAACTGTTTGTCCCAATAGTTTTTAGTGATAAAATACAGGTAATAAAATTTAAACCTTTCAATTTTCACAGCAAATCGATTTCAAGTTTATTCGAATTTAGTACTGTGTATAGGGAATAGAAGACTCGTCTTATAAACGAGTTGAAATCGGATACGATGGCTTTGTGTCAAGTCACCACAAAAAAAGGACGAAAAAATGTATGATGTGTAAATAATACTCTTGCAGTAAAATAATTTTCTATATTGTTTTACTCCATTTTAGAAAAAACGATCGAAACTCGTAGATTAGATAAAATGATTATTTTTTAAAATAAAAATTCTAAATTCAATCTAATTTTTTTATTAACGAATAAACAAATTTCAAGTACAAAAAAGTAAAATAAAATAAAGATTTTATTTGAACAAAGATGTCATATAATCTATTCTCTTTATCTTCTCCTCCAGAACGGCAATCTGCAAACAAGAAAGAAACATTAAAACTCCTTTAAAACTACATAAGTGACATTGAACAAACTTTTTTACTGTGTGCTATTTGTGCATCTTCGCTAACATTTATTTTATACGTTCCTCCCGACACCATTTTGGTCATTCTATCTAATTCTACCAGTAGTTTCTTCCGTTTCTTTTCCATTTGATCCAAGTCCAATTCAATAGCTCTCATTAATTCGTCTGGTACAACTAAGTAAATTGTCGCATTTCCCCTGACATTATCCTGTACCATGTTTCTAATTAAATTTTCCGGTGGAACAGTGCTACTTGTGACCTTGTACGAGGCCGTTAAGTCTTCCATAAGATCGATGAAATCCGCGTAAAATGGAATATTACTAGCTATATGAACTGAACAATGAACCGAATTTGATGAAAAATAGAAACTATAAAACTTGTAACTAGTTATACATGTACAATACCTTCGGGTTTATGTTTAGCGGTGATATTAAACATTTTCTTTAATCGTCTAATCCCAACTACAGTTTCCAGTATCAATTCAATATCATTTTCCAACATTTTATTCCTCCAGGGTAATTCCTATAGAATTGATTTAAAAAGTTCTTATTTTTAAAAAAATTGTCATATTACAGAATTTGCTGATTTTTTTCTACCTGTGGAAAATTGTATTGTTTTTCATTGTTTGGATATAATGGTAAATGTTGATGTAAATGTTGAGTCAATGCGGGCATAAAAGGTGATAAAACTCTAAATCCAACATCCAGGCATGTTAATAGAGTCCAGCAATGGCCTGCAGCCGTCTCACTTTGAGGGATTTTGAGCCCTCTTTTTGTTGATTCCTAAATGAATAGGGTGTGATGGTATAATAAAAGTTTTATACAACTTTATATTTTCAAAACTTGTTTGCACTAGATTAACATTTAAATAAATAGGGCCAAGTTAGTAGATGTGACCTGAATTCTTTGCGAAACTTTAACTTCATATATTAAAAAGACTATGAAAATTATGAAAGACTATATATTTCCTCAATATGTTTATATTAATAATGTGTTAATTTAAATATTATTTCAAATAGTTTTCTTAATAAACACTCTCTTTTCAACATAATTAATTCAAAGGGTTTTTGTGCGAAATGGAAAATTTACATCAGATTTAATTTTCAATTTCCAAGAGTTTTGTTGATGTTTTGAAGGCGCGATAAAAATTCTTTTCAAATGAAACCAAATACAGAAATGGAGAAAAAGAATTCAAGAATTAATGTACAAAGGAAATGGGTATATATATATTAAGTTTTCTTTTTCAAAAAATAGCATTCGAAACGGATATTATTTTATATCAATTTTAATTAAAAAGCCCACTGACTTACCAAATAGTTGTCACAAAAATCATAATAGAGGAAATTTTTCAATGCTTCTGTGGCAAAATGAAAATCATATTTTTCTAAGTTATTATTCACACTTTCTACCATATAAGAGAGTCTGCTAAGTATCCATTTATCCATGGGTAGTAGATTTTCGTAAGAAATTATTGGTAAACTATTTTCTTTCGATACATTATTAAACCACAATTTCGTGAATCTTGTTGCTTGCCAGATTTTATTACAGAACAATCTGTTGGTGTGACATTCGTTTACATCAAAGTTAATGAAATGATCTGGAATGAATTTAAAAAATCATCACAAATAGAAAATCCTAAAAACGGTATCGAAAGCAAACAAATCACCAACAAATATTTGTTGAGCAACAATTCTTTTTTAAATATCTCCTATACATACTTGAAACAGCAATTTCCCAACACTTTTTCTAAATATAGGGAGAAGAAATTGTTTGCATTTAAACGTATACAATAAATGTACAAGAAAAAAGTTTTTTTTTTTAAGTTTTATCTTGGGAACTTGAAAGCTGAAAATCCTTCAAGGGAAAAGTTATATTGTGTGGTAAATTTGAACACTTTAACTTTACAAATACAAACAATCGAACATTCCATATTTAATCCACTTTAAAAAACGGAATTATTTTAAACGAAAATTTAAAATAAAATAAAATACTCGTAAAATGAGATATTTACCACATTATTTATTATTCAACTTACTTTTTACATTGTGCGACAGTAAGGTAAATCGGAGAGAATCAGATCCACATTCAGGTATTCCCTGTGGAAACATTTTCTTTTGATTTTGAATAGCACGTTTTAGTTCCTCTTTGGATAATATACCAGTTGCATAATTTGTCTTTGATCCTTCCCCCAATTTCTGTATTAGCCCACAAGATACAAACATATCATACACAAAATTAATTTTCTACTACACTAATTAATGTGCATAAATTTAATTTTATACATTTTGCTTTTTATAAAATAGAAATGAATTTTCATTTCATGTAGAAAATAAATTATTTTTGCACAACATTATACGTTAATTAATAGTGTAAAATGGATGTAACATGTAACCATCGTTAATAACACGTTTTATATAATCCAAACTCACCTGTAAACTACATCCTGTAATGACATCCTCGGGCGCAACAACATTTCCCAAACTCTTAGACATTTTCCTACCTTGGGCGTCACATATAATGCCATGTAGTAGAATTTTGTTGAAAGGTAATTGACGTGTTAATTCGTTTCCAAGCATCACCATTCGTGCAACCCAGAAAAAAACAATATCATGTCCAGTTTCCATTAAATCCAATGGATAATATTTGTTGAAATCTTCACTCTAATGGTATATCGAGAGAGAATAAGAGACTCATTTCAATTTAGAAGACTCTTGATGACTTTAAATTAGTTGAAATAAAATTGCTAACCTTATCAGGCCAACCGAATACGGAAAAAGGCTGTAATGCCGATGAGAACCAAGTATCGAGAACGTCCTCATCTTGTTTCGTAGAAATTTCATTTGGATGTACACTGAATTTTTTAGCAGCATCATGTGCTGCATTTGATGCATTCTCTGCTGCAATCCATATATTTTCTTCTGAATTATTATTAACTGAACAGGAATATATTGGTATTTGATGGCCCCACCATAATTGCCTTGAAATACACCAATCCCTAAACAATTTTTTCTCTTTAACGATGCACATTTTTTAACAATTTTTCATCCATCCATTTCCTCAATACATATATAGGTACTCGTATATTTGCGTTTGTGTAGAAAGCAAAACGTTAAGAACAGACCACAAATTCTCTTATATGTTCTGTTAAGCATTGTGCTAAGAAATGTTCGTAATGTATTATGTTCGCAGTACGGTAAACCAAGAATTGTATACAACTGCTGTTGTTGCCTTCGAAAAATTATTACCCGCTTCCACAATACGAGAATATATAACATTTAGGAGAAAACTGTTTATTATTAGCTTTAGTTTCCTTTAGGGATATTTTTCACATTGTTTTATACGTTGCTTTCTACATACATATTTATTGAGTCCAATTTATTACGCAATAGAAGCTTTTCTTAATGTTTTGTTTAATTTTAACGCTCAATTTAAAAACAGTGGAGTATTTATATTATACATCAGTGAATTATATTTAATATTAATAAAGAAAGTAAATTTCAATAAAACATAAATGAAAAACAGTAAAATTTTTATTTCTTTAAGATATATAATGGAAAGTCAATAATATTGTCGAAAAGACAAAAAAAAAATGAAAGAGACTGAAATAATACATTAAAGTTTTTTATCGAAGGAATTTTATAATTAAAAATTTATTTTGACATTAATTGAACTTATAATCAATTTAGATAATAATCTATATCAGTCATTAATTGAATATCATAATAAAAGCTAGCGAAATGGAAGTCATAATATAATCTTGCAGTTAAATCTAAATTCAATATAATTTTTTTATTATCTTATACAAGTATATATTTCGTTTGGTCGAATATTCTTATAATTCAGCGATTTTCGTTACTATTTCTTAAAAATATATCGACAAAAACAACTTACCTTATATTTTCGAGCCAATGGAACCAAGTATTCTCAAATTGTTTCGGTTCAATAGTTAATCGTCCAGTTTTAACATCATCTATGGCTTTATATGCCATTCTATCACATTTTAGAAACCATTGTGGTTTCAATAGGAATTCAACTACATCCTTCGAACGGCTACAAATTGGTATAATCATTTTATGATTTTCTGTTTTCCTTAATAACTGCAATTTTGTCAATTCCGATATGATAATATTTCTAGCATCGAATCGTTTTAAACCTTTAAACTGACCACATATGTCAGTTAATTCACCACGTTCATTAATTACATTCAAATTGGGTAAATTGTGTCTTTTGCCGACCTCAAAGTCGATGGTACTATGGGCCGGTGTTATTTTAACGGCACCTGTTTTGAAATAAGGACATTATTTTTTAATAATTAAATTACGGAATATGTACTCATATGGTGTACATTCAAAAATTCAAACTCAGTTCAACATTTTTATAACATTGTAATTTCTTGATTAACTTATTTCTAGTTTATTTATTAATATGTATTTTCAAGTACAAACAGCATAAGTAAAAATTAGATTCTTTTTATCCTTTTCAACATTCATGTGAGTTTTTCACAATTTTCTGGAAAATAGTGCTTTTAATCAAAAAATATCAAGAAACAAAAAAGTTTTCTTATTAAATTTTCCATCAAACGAACCTCAAACTTTACACCCCAAGTACTAAATTAAAAAGTTCCCAGAGTGTAAAACCATTCACACCTAAAAACATAATTGCGCTCACTGAATTTAAAAAATCCTTCATTATTTATGTCAACTTGTACACAACTGATTAGGATTTAGAAATTTTTATTAGTTTATTCAACTCATTTTTGTGAATGTACATAACTACATACATATGGAGATATAACAGGAAAAATGTTTGAAAGTATGGCATGCAATGTGTCCTGACGGGAAAAGTCTATTCTTAAAAAACCTACCACTTCCAAAGCTGGGGTCTACGAAATGGTCAGCTATAATAGGTATCGTTTCCTTTCGGAACGGATGCCATAAATAACGGCCCACAAAACGGCTATAGCGGTCATCTTGTGGATTCACAGCTACAGCCACATCGCCACACATTGTTTCTGGACGTGTTGTGGCCACAATAACTTCATCGTCTACATATAGATAGTGAAACAAATTCCACCTTAATTTGTTAACATCTAAACACCCATAGTAATATATTATTTATTATATTAACCTGAATTGTGCAATTTATAAGCGAAATGAAAGAGCGTTCCAAATGGTATGGGTTTTTCATATCCGGGCACTGGAATATTTGTTGGTCCGTCAATATTTATTTGTTCCACTTCAATGTCTGAGATGGCGGATAAAAGAACACAAGACCAATTAACCAACTGATCGTTACGATAAATAAGGCCGCTGTTGAAGAGTTTTATAAATGCTTCACTAACAGCCCTTGAACGTATTTTATCCAATGTAAATACTTCACGTTCCCAGTTGATGGACAAATTTAAGCGCCTCATTTGTTCACCTATTATAAAATCGCATTTAGTCACCTATGTGGGTGTGTGTACGTTTTTCAAATTTGTTCTGCTATTGAAATTTTAATGTTTAATACAATTTTCAACGTTGATTTAGACCAATGGTAATTGGTATTCGATTTTACAAATTAACCTTTTTTAATATAATAAATTATGCACGTTAATATAATGATTAGATATTTTTTAATTAAAATTATAATAACCACTGACTAGTAGTTAACATTAATTGTACTGGGTAAAATAAATCTTGATAAAATTAAAGGTTTTGCTTTCCCTAGAGCGTTATTATAATGAATTCTCCTTTTCCCCTCTATATATTTAGAAATAAACGCGCAAAAGTCGAAAAATACAAGAGATTTGTAGCTGTTACATGTATTAAGAAAGTTTGACAAACCTATAACACGTGCTTTTTCCTCTTTCCATTTATAAACTTCTTTTTGGAAATTTTCTCGACCAATATGGTGTCGAGTTTGACGCTTTTCTTTCCATAAACGTTTTTCAACTATAACTTGTGTAGCTATACCAGCATGATCTATTCCAGGAACCCAAATTGTGTCTACACCTTGCATTTGCTTCCTGTAATGTAATTAAGTAAAGTCTAATTGCAAACGTGGAATCCATTTATCCTAATTACCATCTTATTATTACATCTTGTATGGCACATGTAAGTGAATGTCCTAAATGAAGGGTTCCTGTTATATTTGGTGGCGGTAAAACTAAACTAAATCTTTCATTCTTTTTATCTTTGGAGTGAAAATAATTAGGAAGTAATTCAATTGAGTCGATTTTTTCTGGATTGTAAGCAGTATCTAAGTCTAAAATTCAAAAATTCAAAAAATAGAGAACTGAATATTTAATATTTAATATTTAGTTCTCTATCAAAAAACCTATTATGGCGACATCTATTTTCATACTACATAACAAATTCATGAAGTATTACTACAGTAATCTGTACTGATGAAATCAATGCCTTAAAAAGCTTACCGGTATTAGATAAATTATGCACATTTTCAGAGCAATATTTTCTTTTAAAACCACATTTAATTTTTTTATGTTTTATATTAAACACTAAAAAGTTTTTATAAACTCTATACATGGTTTATACACACAATTTTTAATTGTTAAATAGTCTCTTTTAGGTTAGTTTTCATTCGACAAAATAAGTCGAATAAAAGATTTCTGTTTTAGAACAGTAGAACTGTCAAGAAACCTAAATGTTAACCAAACTTTTAATTAAGTTTTCTTATATTTAAAAAAAATGTTTTTAAGAAGAGTTTCGCAACACATTTATAATATAAATACAAACTTAATACATCCATCAACTTTTACACGCTTCCGTACTTACGCGACAAAAGCAAATAAATCATCAAGAGGATTTTTTAAAATTGGTTTGGCCGGTATTACTGCTGGGGCTTTAGTTGGAACTGGTTATTCAATACATTCATTAAATAAGCCCCGAGACCACATAATAAATGAACAGACTTTTATACCAACTGTAAAAGATATACCACAAATTAGGCCGTCTAGGAAGGTACTAAATTACATAAAAAACTTTATTGGATGCGTTTTTATTTCTACCGCACTTCAATTACAGATAAGAATCGATGGAGATCATAGCGGATTAAAATTAGTACTATTTCAATATCAAACATGTCCATTCTGTTGTAAAGTTCGTGCTTTTCTTGATTATTATGGCATTTCATATGATGTCGTTGAAGTTGATCCAGTGTTAAGGCAGTCGATTAAATGGTCCGAGTATAAAAAAGTGCCTATTTTAGTTGTTAAGACAGAAAATGAATGTCAGGTACTTTAATAATTATTCAGTTGGAGGTTTAGCTCTATAAGTTATCATTTGTAGCCCTTAAATGACAGTACGATGATTATATCTGCACTAGCAACTTATTTACGAGACAACAAAAAGGCTATAACTGAAATTGTCCGTTGTTTCCCATTTATAACATTCTACGATGACAGTGGATCGAAAAAAAACGAAATAATGAATAAATATTTTCTCATGTTCAGCGACCAGTCAATACAAGTCAATGCCAAAGAGATTACGTAATAAAAAACATAAATAAAATGCGATAAATTCAACAAATACCATTTATTTTAGTGAAGAAAGAAAATGGAGACAATGGGCAGATGATGTTTTAGTACATACATTGTCACCAAATGTATATCGAACAACAGATGAAGCCCTTCAAGCGTTCAATTGGTTTTCCCAAACCGGAGATTGGGAGAAAAACTTTCCCACATGGGAGCGCTTATTGATAATATATGTTGGTGCTACAGCGATGTGGTTGATTGGTAAACGTTTGAAAAAACGCCATCATTTAAAGGACGACGTCAGACAATCATTATACGATGAATGCAATAAATGGTCCAGAGAAGTTAAAAGAAAAGGTACAAGATTTATGGGCGGCGATAAAGCAAATCTAGCTGATTTAGCTGTGTATGGTGTATTAAGCAGTATAGAGGGATGTGAAGCATTTAATGATATATTAAAACATACAAATGTAGGTACGTGGTATTTTTCTATGAAACAGGCAGTTAGTGAACACGAAGGATTGAATTTTATTTAATTTAAATTTACAAATTGGAAATAATTTGTTGTACATGGTCTTTGTGCGTAATTTAATGAAAATCCACGATTAGCTTGATCATTAGTTTCATTAGCATTCGTAACTACTGTTAATGTAAATGATGATGCTGAAAATGAATTTTCACAATAAATGAAATCGTTTAGTTGTAATTTGATTTTACTTACATGTAACTGTCACAAAAGCATTGCCACAAAATCTATCCGCATTGGCCGATGTGCCATTAGTATAGATAGCATTTGGTATGACAACATAATCAGTAGTACAATTACCACCCTTTAATGCCACAAAATTATTATTTAGTAGAGCCGCAAGGGAATCACCAGTAACAGTAAATGATGTCCAATCACCTGCTTGACTCCATTGTACCGAACAGTAGCCTGGCAACATTCTAATACAAACCACATAATTTAAATTAGCAATTTCTCGTGTACCATCAGTGAAATTCAAATTATTATTTGATACAATGAATGAACCACTAGAGGATGTGCCATAATTGAAACTGTTCACAGTTCCTGTTTGGTCTGTATAATACATAAGACAACCAGCTGGAGCTGAAACGGATTTATTTTTTATTGTAATTGTGTTTTTGGATGTTTGTTTTTATATTTTCTACCTAAAGTTGGGCAATCGCATCCAATTTGAGCTACTTTTAATAGCCAAGTGCGAGCAAATGTACTGGCTACGCTTGTTGAAATTGTTATTGTAATGTCTGTATCGCCATTAAAGTTAATATACACATGTTGACCGGATAATTCCCCACAAATTGGCCTTAATACTGTTGTGCCACCAGTGATTACAATATAATCAGTGACACAATTACCTTCACCGTCTGGTTGTGCCAATTCCAATGTTAAAAAATCGATTCTCGCCTGACATATACCGGAATTACATTTTCTTATTACATATGTACATAATCCGCCTTCAGTTTGGGCATTTGGGTATCCAGTATTTACGAAATATGTATTGTTTTGACTTGAAGTTGCACCGCATGTTGCTTGAACTGTTTTTTTCGTATTATAAATTTTGAATTTGTTGCGATTGATTTTACTTACAAATACAACAACGTCCTACTTGTGAACAAACTCCAGACGCTGTACCACCAGCTGATCTACATTCTCTTCTCGTATAACAAATTCCATCATATCCATCGTCTGTTGTACAAATATTGTTCGCAAATCGGACTACACCTACCCCAAACCCTAGAGGCCAAACTAAAATAACAGACATTAGATTATTTCTTTTTTCACTATTTTTGTCCGTACATTTGCCTTCTCTTGCTTCACTGTAAAAATATAGCGTAAATATATAAAATAATGTTAGTTTGATTATATCGTACTTCATTGTTAGACAAGTTTTGAATAACAAAAAATTGTCCATTGTATTAGATTTTTAATTTAGGTGTTAATTTGAAAATGCTATATTTAAAAGTAGGACTTTTGAAAAAAAAATTCAGTGGTTGTTTTAAAAAAATTTATTTAACGGTAAAAAATTACACTCACAATGATTTATTTAACTATTAGCACAACTGTGTAACTAGAGTAATAACTGTTTTATTGGGTACATGCTAAATAACTAGACACTATTATTTAAAAAAAATATAGTTTATTGCATAACTAACTGTAAAATTATTTAATTTGTACAAAGAACTTGTTGGAAATCTAATGAAAATCCCCTGTTTGCGTTATCTGGCAGATCATCCCCGTCAGTAACAACAGTTAACATATTTGATGTGGCTAAAACCGAAATTTTATTAACATTATTAAAACAAATTAGTTTAATTGTATACATGTAACTGTTGGAAAAACATTTCCACAAAATCTATCTGCCCCTACAGCCGTTCCATTAGCATAAACTGGATTTGGTATAACAACATAATCAGTTGTACAATTATCACCAAGTACTGGTGGTGTAGCAAGTTCTGGTAATGTTTGTGCCACTTGAGCTTCCAATGTGTTTCCTGTAACTGAAAATGATGTGCCCAAATTGTCTGTAGCTTGACTCCATTGTACGCCACAATAGCCGGGCAATTCTCTTATACACACAACGTAATTCATATTAACCATTTGTCTTGTACCTAAAGTATTATTCACATTGACCATATTATCGTTTATTGGTATGCCGTAATTAAAACTATTTACAGTTCCGGTTTCAGTTGTGTAGTATTGCAAACATCCAGCCGGTGCTAAAAGAAAAATATGTAATAAAAAATGCAATACCCATTTACGAACGGCCAATAAAGGGATAAATTTATGAGTTTGTGTGCTCAATTGTAGAGGTATTGTATTAATTACCTAATGTTGGACAATCGCAACCAATTTGAGCGGCTTTAATGAGCCACGAACGTGCAATTGATATAGTGGCGCGAGTAGTTATTGTAATTGTTATAGTTTGGTTTCCATTAAAATTTATATACATATGTTGGCCCGTATTAATACCACAAATGGGTACAATATTACTTGTTCCACCATCGATCACTAATGAATCATATATGCAATTTCCGTTTGCATCCGGCTGAGCCAGTACAAGATTTAAAAAGTCTAATCGAACCTGAAAATTTGGATAATGTTACAAGAAATTTCCGTCTTTGTGCGTATTTTTTACTTGACAAATGTTAGAGTTGCACCTTTGTATTGAAAAAGTGCACACACTAGCCCCATTTATAGTGCTAGGATAGCCGGAATTAACGAAATATGTGTTGTTATTGGCTGAAGTAGCGCCGCACGTTCTTTGAACTAAAAATTTCTATTTTATAATTTTGTATATTTTCGTATTTTAATTTGGTTACAAAAACAACAAACACCAATTCCGTTAGCACACGTTCCTGCTGCTGTGCCATTGGCAAGGTAACACTGTCTTCTTTTATAACAAATACCCTCATAGGAATCAGAAGCGTTACAAACAGTATTTTGGAACCGAACTACACCTACAGGCCAAATAGGCCAGACTAAAAATTGAAATTAATAACAATACAAAATGTTTTATTAAAAAATTCTTTTCAACAATTTTTTGGACTTACATTTTCCCTGTCTTTCACTAAAACTAATGTAATACAAACTAAAAAACCAAAATGCTACACTTAATCTCATTTTTACTTAAAAGTAACCAGTCTATATCTATTCAACTTTATATAACAATGTGCATTTTAAAATCTATAGTAAATAGTTAAATAGTGGCAGTAGCACACAATATTTGTTTACTATAAATATTTAATTATTAATATTTTCATTATTTGGGTTAAATGAATATACACACATTCAAAATATTTATCCAAAAACGTTACTGACTGCCGAAGTGGGACATGGTACTTGTCTATAGTTTAAAGAGAATCCTCTATTCTGTGTATCGTTCACTTCATCGCCATTCGTGACAACAGTAAGTACAAATGGTTTCGAAAAACTCTCAACAGTTGGAAACTGTTGTCCACAAAACCGGTCACTACCAACCATAGTGCCATTTGGGTAAAATGGATCGGGAATAACTACGAAATCTGAAGTACAATCAGTCCCAGTAACCTGCCCAATACCGGCCATTGCATTTCCACTAACCATAAAGGAACCGTCGGTGGCTTCACTCCATTCAATTGAACAATAACCCGGTGCCATTGCAATGCAAACACCGTAATTTTCGTTGACTAGTTCGCGGGTACCTGGTACTCCTGTATTTGGGTCGATTACATTTCCTGCAGTACCATAATTAAAGCTATTTACGGTTCCAGTGAGGGCGGTGTAGTACATTAAGCAACCAATGGGGGCTAAAATGATTGTATGATAGTTTTTGTCAAATAAAATCCATTTGCATTTCTATTACCTCTTGTTGGACAATCGCAAGCAATTTGTGTGACCCTAAAATTCCAATTACGTGCCAAACTTTGGCCAGCTGCTGCAGTTACAATTAATTGTATCGTTTCATTGCCATTAAAATCCACGTAAATGTGTTGGCCGGTATTTTCACCGCAAATTATTGGAACTGGACCAGCTCCACCAGTTACTGTTAATGCATCTGTATCACAAACGCCGGTGGCATTCGGTTGCGATAAACTTAAACTAAGAAAATCAATTCGAACTTGGCAAATTCCGTCATTGCATTTTTGTATGGTCATAACGCATCTGGATCCAGTGCTTGAAACTGGATTTGGATAATCGGTGTTTGTGAAATACGTATTGTTCCATGGGGAAGTTTCGCCACATGTACGAACAACTGCAGGATAATGTTATCTTTAGTAAAATGTTTCATTTAAAGGGTTTTTTCCTACTTACTAACACAACAAACGCCAATATTCTGGGCGCATCTTCCAGACCTTTCACCATCAATACTTTGGCACTGTCTTCTTGTGTAACAAGTGCCTAATAAATTTGATGAACTATTGCAAACACTATTTGCAAATCGGACAACGCCAACGCCGAACCCAAACCCTTATTGAAAATATTAATTGAATTAGTAAAAAAGAAAAATTCAATTTATCTACTTATGTACATTTTGATTGACGATAAATTTGACTACCGTATAAAATACTTATTGAAAACGAAAAGATAAGGTAATGGTACTTCATTTTATGTTAAATTTGTTAAATTATGAAATAGTATCAACTTAATAGTTCAATAACTTCAATATATATTATTGTGATTATTGTAAAAATGCAGTTTAAAATAAATATTTGTCAATTAACTTCAATTCCTCATTCACTTAAAAGAAATTTTTTTGCTGGATTTTTAAATGTGAAGTGTGAAGAAATACAATCTTTCCTTTTAAATTGTATTTAACAGTTTGTTATAAATTGAAAAACAACATTGAAATGCAGGTAAACAATTGCAAGGAGCATTGCTTAAAATTGGAATATGTTGCCGAATGCATTCTGCTAACGCCCCTGTGGCCTAATGGATAAGGCATCGGCCTCCTAAGCCGGGGACTGTGGGTTCGAGTCCCACCAGGGGTAAATAAATTTTTTTTGTTTTGTTTAGAGAACTACTGCAGCAATTTTTTTGAAACTGTTTCTATTATAATTTATAACTGATAAGTTATCGATTATACGAAACAATAATAGTCTTTCCATTCGTCCAACTCTATTTTCTTATAAAAAAAAAATAATATATTCGCCATCTGTTGGGTCTTTATAAAAACTTCGACTTATAGAAAACTGTATTCTGCCATCTATTCAATCTTTGCTAAAGCTTTGAATTAAAGAAAACTTTGTTTTATACTCACTGCCATCTATGAAGGTCGGATTAAAATTGTCATTTTACAGATAACTGTATTTTTATGCTGCCATCTCTTAAGTGTTTTTTAAGATATTTTCTAGTTAATACAGTTTTCTATCATTTTACATGTAAAATTAATAGAAATCTTCATATTGAAATATATACGTATATTATAGTTTTTAACTTTGATAAATGTTAAATAGATGACGAGAATAGTAATTTTTAAGTTTGGGAAACATAACTCAAGAATTCCGAGACTTTGCGCCCTGGTTTTTCTGTCAAAACAGTCAGCTGACTTCCAAACAACTCCCTGATCATAAGATTTCTATTTTAAAAAATGGCTTTACATTCTGCAGTAAAAGGAAAATTAATGTCAGTTATTGGAGATGAGGTAAGCACGAAAATTTCCTATTGCATTCTATACCGAAAATGAGAATGTTTTACTTAGGATACCTGCGTGGGTTTCCTTTTGGGTGGTGTTGGTGAAATCAACAAAAATCGCCACCCCAATTTCATGGTTGTGGATAAAGGTAAGTAAATTTACCCAAGAAAGGATCAAATGTTTCGAAAAATAACGTTATAACTTTCTTTTTAGGTACACCCTTAATTGAAATTGAAGAATGCTTTAAACGTTTTATTAAACGTGACGATATTGATATTATTTTAATCAATCAGAATATTGCTGAATTGATTCGACACGTTATTGATAGTCACAATTCACCCATCCCGGCCGTATTGGAAATTCCATCAAAAGACCATCCTTACGATGCTAGTAAAGATTCGATTTTGAGGCGCGCTAAAGGAATGTTCAATGCAGAGGACATGTTTTAAAGTATTACCATATTTACTGTTGATATTATAGTTATTCATTTTTGTTTGTCCACTATATTAATATAAAACATGTACATACATTCCCCAATTGTAAAAATTATAAGTCCAATTTAATTTTCAACGTTTTATTCGGTCATAGTGTACACAAATAATTTATGTACAGATTACATTAAATTAGTAATACATATATTTATTAGATTCAATTAGACGAATGTATAAAATTTATTTCAATCATTAGTTTGCTTAAAAATTTATTTTTAACATATGCAACAGTTTACTGTAAACGTGTAAACAATGTGAAAATAAAGAGTTGTTTTAAAAAATTATTAGGAGTATATTTTTTATTAATGTTAATTATTAAGTATGGTCAGAGACACTACAATCAATAGTAAATAAAATTATCTATAAATGTAACATACATTAATATATATAAGTCCATTTATTTTATTATAAAACAAGTTAAAGCTTAGTACCGAAGTTATATTGATCAAATACTAACTAATACAATAAGGCAGTAGATTCGAGGCACTATTTAATTTTTTTTTAATATCTGAATCAGAATTTTTAACGCATTCGAGACACTTTCTTTGATCTATCAATGCAAGACGGTGGAATTTTTGGTTTATTAGACAACAGTCGGCTGTATAATCTGCAATACGAGTAAATGAATATAAAAAAAAAACAGATTTTTCCATAAACTTACACTCTGTACGTTTCACTACGTAAATATTCCTGTAAATGACTCACACCAATCATTAATTGGTCTGCAATGGGGGGAACCCATTCATTTCCATCAAATTTAAAGGAAGATTTCTCAGAAGACATGTCTAAATCTCCGATTTCAGGTGGTAGCATTGTCAAACGATTCCCTTGAATGTGTAATTCTCGCAAACGACTTAAACTGCCGATTTCTCTTGGCAGTTCGATAAGATCATTTTCACGCAAAGCAAGCTAAAAAGAAATATAATTTGTAAATACCGCTACTCTTTCAATATTAAATTAACGTACGATTTGTAAGTTTTTGAGATTCTTTATATCGCTTGGAAGATGTTCGAACTCATTATCAGATAAATAAAGAGCACGTAATGTGCCCATCATGAAAAAATTTCCTGGCAACGAATCCTCTTTCAAATTATTATAAGACAGATCCAATACCTCCAAAACAGGGAAAGCGCCGAACCCTCTTGGTAAATTATATAAACGATTTATGGATAAATTTAAAATACGCAATTTTGGCATTGACGATAAAGATAATGGTAGTTCTTCAATGTGATTATTAGCCAAATTCAGAATTTCCAAATTAATTAAATTCGCTAAACCAGGGGGAACGTCTAAAAATCGTCTATTAGCATTTTAATTTTGAGAGTTTAATAATTGACTTACTTTTTATCTTATTGTGACTCAATGTTAAGCGTGTAATATTCGTCATGGTTACTGAAACATACAAACAAAACAATTTTTGAAAAATCAAATTTCGCGCTATTGCACGCCTACTTTTCATAAACAACTTACCAAATTTGGTAAACTATTCGACTAGGCAATTAAATAAAAAAAAACTTACACAATCCGGGCATCTCTTCGAATGTACTGACACCCTTGTCGCTTAAATCCAATTCAGGATTTTGTATTTCTTTAGCTTCTTCTAAAACTTTACGCGCTTTCGACATTCTGCTTGCATTAGTTGGTAAACAGGAAACCGGAGTTTGTTCCATATTGCGCGCGCAAATTTAATTACTTAAGGAAAACAATTAGAATATTCTAATAAATTATTAATTATTCTATAAGAAGAATAAATCGTTTAGGTGTAGAAAGTAGTTGCACTAATTTGTGAATGAATTGAAATGGAAACTTGTTTGACATCGGCTTTGGACGAACGCCAACGAGTTTGTTTATGCAATAGCCATATGGTGCTTTTATTGTGCGCTATATGAGTAATTTTTGTTGAAAAACCCGTAGGCTATTTTTTAATTCAGAAATTAAAATAAATTTGAGGATCCCTTAGAAAAAATTTTAAAAATATCTTATCATAATTATGCAACTAACAATACACCAATTTATAATTTATTTTTTTATTTAAATTTTAAAATCTAGAAATAAAACTCAAGTTTCGCAATAATTTAACTATAATTTATTATAATACATTATTTCTTTGCATCGGCTTTAGGACTAGTTGAAAATGATTCAAGAAACTTTTTCACTTCAGCATTTTCAATGACTTTATCGGTTAATTGTTGACAATGTTCGGGCACATTACTTATGAATTGAAAACTTGCAAGTACAGCCTTATTCCAACAACCAGAAAATGAGAAGCTTCCAAAACTGGAAACTTGTGGCGCCTGTGAATTAATCTAATTAGGATTAGTTAATAACTGAAATGATTACGTAATCAACCTCAAATGGAACGACTTCTTTTATTTGCTTTACATAAGGACTAACAGAAGTTTGTATTTGTTGTATTGTTTTTACGGATTCTGAACTGTCTTTCCATACTCCTTTATCTCGAATGTAAATCACCGCCGTTGTGGCCAAACCAGCTTTTACCAAAAACCTAAAAATGCAATAATTGTTCATCATTAGGTATTATTATTTAAAGAGAAAAGTAATTTTGGAGTAAAACTTGTACAATTTGGCTTTTTTATACATTTCTGGAGTAAAATAATGAGAATAAGAAACCGAGGCCTTTTTGGTCATTTTAGAAATATTCATTTTTTAATTTTTGTGACAATATATAAATTAAATTTAGTCAATTTAATAAATAAAAAATATAGCCTACCTAATCATTTTTTAAACTATTTTAAGACTATTTTGTTAAGATTAAGATAAATTTTTGAGGTTATATTGTAAAATGTAAATATGCAGTAATAAATCAAAATTCCCCAAATAAATTCATGTGTATGCAACCAATTTTACGAGATAAGCGAGATAACCTGCTCAAAAACAATGAAAACGTAATTTCTTTTCTTTAAATTTTACTGTATTAAAAATAATTAATATTTTTCTAGTTTATGTTGGTTAGTAGTTTTCATATAAATGGATGTTTTTGGATCAATCAACTTTCGATTCATTCGCGTTGTACTGAAAGGATTATAATTAATGTGATTATTAATTTTATTACCATAATAAACTAAAAGAATCTGTACATGTTAAAGACATTTATTAATACTAGGATTTTACTTAAAAGTGTATCACATTGGGAACGTTCTATGGTTTTTCACTTTTCCATAATGAATAATCAACTACAACCCCTAATATCACGTTTAAATGAAGCTGAAAAACGTGCTAAATTATTGGATTTGGAAGTTCAAAGTATACGAAAAGAAATTAGGCGATTATTAGAAACCACGAAAAAGTAACAAACGTAATCAGAATGTAACTAAATATATTAATCTATGGAATCTTTACAGTTCAGATCAAATCCATTTAAAAGAAGAAAGTATTGATGAAACTGATGAAGAATCTCCCAAACGTTTTAAAGGTGAATTTAATAAAGAAAAGGACTATGTTGTTGTTTATACTGATGGTGCATGTGAAAACAATGGCAAATCCAATGCTAAGGCTGGAATTGGCGTCTGGTTTGGAGAAAATCATAATTTGTAATTCCACGACTCAACTCCATTAGTAAACATTGTATTAATTTTAATTTATAATTCATCAGAAATATTTCAAAGCCTGTTAATGGACGAGCAACAAATAATACAGCGGAAATACAAGCTTGTATAGAGGCATTACAAGTTTTAAAAAAACATAATGTTGATAAAGTAATAATCAAGACTGATTCCGAATTCACTATTAATTGCATGACGAAATGGATACAAGGTTGGAAGAAAAAGAATTGGAAATTGGCTAGTGGAGGACCTGTGAAAAACAAAATCGATCTGGAAAAACTCGATAATTTACGAATGGAATTTTCTGATGTTAAATTTGTACGAAGTACATAGCTGCTAAAATAATTTTAGTTTATCATTAAATTGTTTTAGGAACACATTAAAGCCCATGTTGGAATTTTAGGTAATGAAAGAGCTGATCAATTGGCCCGAGAAGGAGCAATTAGGTATACATATTAAATCAAATTAATTTGTGTACCTTTTTTTTAAATTACACTAATAAACATTCAATTTTATAAAAATAAACTTATTTCTTTATTAACGAAAAAGTACATATTCTTTGGTAAAAAACACATCAAATAAACTATTTACTAGTACTACAGCCACAAACATAATCAACTGCACTACTTTTTCGTAATGAATCAAAATAATTATGATTTAATGCCTCTCTTGCTGTTATTCTCTCCATATGATCAAATTTGAGCATCGATTCCAAGAAATTCAATGCTGAATTATCTATTAAATATTCACATTCTGATGTTATGAAACGTTGCCAGCATTTTCTTGAATGTTGTTTCATCAAGTCCAAAACATCTGAATTTAGTTTAATATTATACTTTTTCAAATATGCGAAAAACTCTGCAGAACCCAATACTTCAACAATACGAAACAGTTGATCTTGATTATCAATGCCGTGGAAAAACGGCTCACGACGGAATATCATTGAAGCAAACATACACCCCAACGACCAAATATCCAATGAGTAATCGTAATATATGTAATCGACCAACAATTCAGGAGCTTTAAAAAATTTGGAAGCAACCCGAACATTATATTCCGTTCCAGGACGGTAAAATTCCGCCAAGCCCCAATCAATCAGTTGTATTCTATGCTGTTTCGGATCGATGATAATATTATGTGGTTTAACATCCCGATGCATTATGCCTTTGCTGTGACAATAATCGAGCGCTTTCAACACCTCGTATGTATAATATTTAATATCGTACTGATTAAATTTCTGATAGTTAGCTTTAAAATCTTCGCAACGTTCCATTTTTTCAAAAATTAATGCTTTGTGATTGGAATGTGGTATACTTACAACTGTATGTAATTTTATGATGTTGATACCGTCACGTAGACAATTAAGTATTTTAATTTCACGATATATCTTCCGTTTACGGACTGGTTTTAGAATTTTTATTACAACGGGATCTGTATATTGGTTTAGTGCTGTTTTGCGAAGTCCTTCAAATACTTGACTGTATTTTCCACAGCCCAATCTTTTTACTAATTGGTAATTGTCTATAAGGTCTGTATTTGGACTGAAATTTTCGTAATTGTAGTAAGATTCGGGCATTTGTTGCAAAACGTCTGCATAAACACGTGATTTTGTTGGAATCATACTCATGATACTATCCCTTCGGAAAAATTTATGTAATTATACTTGGATCTAGGTATAATATATTAATATTTTACTTTAGAACACTTACGAAAAGTCACCAGACTGTTCTATAAACGACAGTTCTTCTTTTAACTTAATAAAACTTGGAAACATAAAGATTTGCTTCTGACGCTCTTTAGTTTCGACGTAAAACGATATCAACACAATTGAAAACAGTCATTACAAGGGAACCCTCTTAGGGAAAATTAGTTAAATCGGAAATTTTTCTATTTTTGCGTAGTTATTAGTGGAAATATTAGCAGTTTATTTTTATTTTTTTAAGTATGTATATATTTTTTAAAATTAATCATCAAAACCAGGCAAAACATAAAAACTTTGAAAACAACGTCAAAATGGTCAAAATATTTAAAAATTTTGCTAGTTAGTGCCATCTACATATACATATTCATTATAATCTTTCGCGCGTTGTTTAAATTTTAATTTTTTTAGGAATATGTTTTAAAGTACATACATTAATTTATACAATATAACATAATTTCAACAGAAACAGATTTTAAACAATTGTAATCTATTATGATTGAAAAAGAAATGCCATTAGTATTATATTATTACATATTACTATTCACAAATTTTAAATTATTTTCATATTTGGGATAATAAAAAATTCTTTTGACTCAAATAATATGTAGTACGTAATTTTCACATAAAGAATTCGGATAATGAAGTAGAAATAATCTTCATCATTAAATTCCAATGGAAATTGAACTGAATAGAGATGAGGAAAATGCGTGATCTGCACAAAATTGCATTCCTTTCTATTCACATTTTTTTTTATATAAAACTGACTTTTCCTACATCATTTTAATACAATCTTATTAAGTTTCTTAATTATTTTAGTAATTGAGTTAAATATATTATCAGTAATATCAGCTTATGATGTAATTGACTAATCTAAACGCTATTATTTAATTTTCTCAACCAAAATTAGTAGATTATACTGTCCAAAAATAATAAAAATTTAATGATAATGAAATGTTTCAAAATGCTAAATTAAAACAACTCTATTTCGTCAAAAATTATTTGTGTAATTTTACAATTTCATTACAAAATAAAACTTTTAGGGGATTACTACATATCTTCATCGTTCATCAAGCAATATTATGACCCGACGCCTGCGTTGTCCTCTCATATTTAAAGGAAAATTCAAATAATTTTTGAAATAGTCAGCAACAAGCCTTCGGTGACCATGTAAAGCCAAAAAATGTTTTACAAAGTTCTAACATACTGTTTTTTTGTATTTTTGCCATCAATAGCTCATGAAGGTACCAACAAATAAATAAAACTTTTTCAAAATTCATGTTATTTATTTTACATAGAATCCAAAGTTTATCATGTCTCGTTAAACGAAGACAACTCAATTTCCTTACACTGGATTATTAACTATCATACGAATTCACTACAATTCGAAATTCACATACCATTCACGAGTGGTTGGTTTGCGTTTGGTTTTTCCGACCGTGGAAAACTGTTCCCTGCCGATTACTGTATATTATTCAAAAATTTAAGAGGCAGCATTACGTTAAAAGATGCTTGGGCCAACGAGGACGGTGTTTTGCATTTGGATCGGCAACAAGATTGTCTAAATTTTCGCATTAAAGTCCGTAAAGGGCTTGTTAAATACACGTTCGAAAGAAAATTCGACACGTGCGACATAAATGATTACATAATCGAGGATGGAACCACTCATATTGTTTGGTCTAGAGGAGAGCATCCCTTGTATAAAGTGAGTGGTTTGAATATTAGCGCTCCATCGAAGGATAGTGGAATGGTAAGGGTGCATTTATTGAAAAACACTTTAGTAGACACAACACTTCCATCGCATGTTAAAATACTCGACATCTTAACTGATCAAGTTAAAGTACCAGCTGAAGAAACAACTTATTGGTGTCATGTTTATAAATTAAGTGAGGAATACAAAACGAAACACCACATTTATCAGGTATTGTTTAAATATACTAGGAAAAAGATAGAGTAAAACTTGAGTAATTTTAGTATGAAGCGAATATACAAAATAGTAGTCAAGGACTTGTTCATCATATGGAAGTTTTTCATTGTGAAGCTGATTCACAAGAGGAAATTCCATTGTATATTGGTAATTGTTTTGCTGAAGATAGACCTGCGGCCACAAAAGTATGTAAGAGAGTTTTGGCAGCTTGGGCAATGGGCGCACCACCGTTTACCTATCCAGAAGTAAAATTATTCAATTTTACAATAACATGTAAATAATATATAAAATATTAATTGCTAGGAAGCTTCATTGCCTTTAGGCGGAGACAATTTCAATCAGTACATTATGCTGGAGGTGCATTATAACAATCCCGAGTTAAGAGCTGGTACGTTTATCCGTATTAAAATTTTGAAATGAATGGAAAATGTTTCAGACTTTGTCGATACATCCGGTATAAGATTCTACACGTCTACGAAATTAAAGCGAATGGATGCTGGAGTGATTGAATTAGGATTGGAATATACTGACAAAATGGCCATTCCTCCTGGTGAAGTATCCTTTCCGTTAACTGGATATTGTACAAGTGCTTGCACTGCTATGGTAGCAAATGTTTCATCAATTTTAAAAATAGTAAATGTAAAATTTCTGTTTAGAGTTTACCACCGCAAGGTATAACAATCTTTGGTTCGCAATTGCACACACATTTAACAGGAATTCGAGTATATACGCGACACTTTGACGCGTACGGAAATGAATTGCCGGAATTAAATCGGGACAATCATTTCAGTACACATTTTCAAGAAATTAGACGGCTTAAAAGACCGGTTAAAGTTTTACCTGTACTTATTATTTCCAAATGCAATGTACAGTTTATTATAAATCTGTTTTTAAGGGACATGTTTTAATAACTCGATGCGAATATAATACAGAAGATAGAGAAAATATAACATTGGGTGGATTCGGCATTAGTGATGAAATGTGTGTAAATTACGTACATTATTATCCACATACTGATTTGGAAGTTTGCAAAAGCGCAATTAGCGATCAGGCACTGCAAACTTATTTCCGATATATGCATGAGTAAGATTTAGAAAAATATTCCAATGGAATAAACATACAAAAATTATGTTTTTAGATGGGAAGATCAGAATACGTCACCATCTAATGGAATTTCTGACAATTACAAAGCAATTGAATGGAATAAAATGAGAGTACAATTGTTAAATGAAGTTTATAATGAAGCACCGTTAAGCATGCAGTGTAATATGTCTAGTGGTGATCGATTTCCGGGTTATTGGGAAAATGCTCATATTCCAGTTGTTTTAAGGCCATTGCCACCCCCAGCACGCACGTGCGACACAAACTACTAACTCGATCTATTATGTACCAAATAAATCATAACTGAATATCTTGTACTGTTTTATTTTAAAAATACTCACAACATTAAGTTCGTAATTCATATATTTGTATATAAGCTTCTGTTAATGTAATCATTTGTGGTAAAATGTCAGTTACGTGCAAATCCTGCATTTCGTACCATTTTCCTGTTGATTTTTGTAGAATATGGACACGATATGTACCATTTGCCGGTTCACCATCGTGTACAATATTTGCTACCAAATCATAAACCGTATGTTTGTGACGTGCCTTTACTTCAGGCGTAAGAAATTCACCAAAATCAACATTTTTCACTGGAAAATTTACAATTGTAGGATTCTTCTCAACAAAAAACGTATTTTTCGTAAATCGCTTAATGTACAAAATTAAATAAGGTGGTAATTTAGTTAATTCGAAGCGTTTCATGAAATTTTCCTTATAAGTTTTATATTCTTTCTCTGATTGGCCATTGAATTTAGTCAATAACTGGTATAAATTAACTTGCGGTATAATATTTTCCCTGAATTCATCAATAAACAAAGGTGGTGGTGGCAAATCACACGTTAGATATAAAAATGGCGATTCTGTAATAACTTCTTGGTATTCTGGTGTTGCTAAAAGGCTCCTTTTTTGTTTGTCATCCAAATCAGTTGATGGAATTTTACGAGAATAAATTTTCATTTTACCTAGAAATGTTTTATAGATGATTGAACTGTTAGTTTTTTTTGTGCCATTTAAAGCACGATGTAAGGCGTTTAAGAACCAAGATAAAAAGTCAATTGGATCGCCTAGAATAAAAGTTAAAAATATAAAAAAATTAAATTAATTAAAATTATATATAAAACCTTGTTGCGTGAATTGAAATTGCTTTTTACTCCATAAAACAACGGCTTGTAACATTTCATGAGGTGATACATGTGCTTTAAAATTTCTAGGATTCCATAACTTTCTCATAAGTTCACCATATCTTTGAACTAGCAAATAAGCTGAGTCGCCTGGTGGTCGTTTTATAGTGCTGTAGTTTTCTTCTCGTAGAAAATAGTTACGTAAAGGTGCCACATGTGATAATGCCTTAAACGTTGATTTAATTTTATAAAATACTTAATAAACAGAATTAATTAATATTTTCTACCTGTAATACCACGTTACAATAATCGTTAGCTTTAATATTGTTTAATCCAACAATTCCAGGCATATAGAGAGAGCCATCAATTGCTCTAGACAATTTCGTACTGTTATCTAAATTTTTTATGTGTTTTTCAGTAAATGTTGGATTTAAAACATATTTAATATCGTCTAATGATGAATCTACAAATAAAATCAATTAGTTATTGTGGATTTTTACTTAAGTCTTTAATTATTACCGATAATTTCGTAATTGTCTGGCAAACAATAAAACTTTAAAGTTTGCAAATTCAGAAATACATGATGGCTTTCAGCCACTGAATGTGTATAAGCATACGTATTTGTTCCTCTGCCTTGAAAATATTTGCCACAAACTAAACAAGCATAAACATTGATCCTAGTTAAGGAAACAGAACATAATTTTTCAAAATCAAAGTCTAAATATTGGCGATTTATTGTATCTAGATAAGGGCATTGTCGAGGAGTTTTCGTAAAATGTTTATTATCTAAAATAAAATAATTAATTAATTGACTCAATATTAGATAGAAGTATATACCGTCGAAATTTTGGTTAACATCATCATTTGATTTTTCTACTGAATTTAAACCTTTTTCTGATGGTTCTAGTTTAATTTTTTTTGATTCGGGTTCGTCCAAGTCGCTACTCATACTTATTTTATAAATTTTTCTATTAAAAATGTATAAACGTTTCTAGCTGTAGATATTTATAAGTTTGTAAGTTCCTAACCTAACTTTCTTCACAACTGATATTGCGTTCTTTTTAAGTAGTGAGTTGGTTCCTATCTTCGTTTTTAGTATTAATTAGTAAAAGACAAAACGATTTAAGTGATCTTGTGGATATTTGTAGGTTACTCAACGTTGTAAATGGAACAGATTATCCATGAACAGTTAAGACACTGTTAGAGAATAGACAAATGTAAATACAAATTCAACTCATTAATTATTTCAATTTAATCATTAAATATTATTCTATATTTGTCTTTCTTTATGTTAATCAACTAATACTAGCGTGAAGATAATTTTATTTTACATTTTGTAATTATTATATAACAATTTCGTGCGAAATGACATCAAAAAATAATTTAAAATTATTTGTTTTTGATTTGGGTATGTTATACAATTTCGGGAAAGTTTCACATTATTTTATAAATTTTCCTTAGATTATACACTGTGGCCTTTCTGGGTAGATACACATGTAACACCACCATTTAGAAAATTGTATGTAAATTAAACCAATCAAAATAAATGTGTATAGCCTTTGAAATTTATAGAACTGATGGTAAAGTCGTTGATAGACATGGAAGTCGTATTAAATACTATCCTGAAGTGCCCGAAGTTCTTGAAGATCTAAAAAATCAAGGTTATAGTGTGGCAGTTGCCTCCCGAACATCTGAAATTGAAGGGGCAAAACAACTTATAGAACTTTTTGGATGGGATAAATATATTCAATACCAACAAATATTTCCCGGTTGTAAAGTTACTCATTTTAATAAGTATGTAACAAAGTAATAATCAAAAGAATACTTACTTCATTAGATAATTAAATATTTTAGTTTAAAAAGGGAGACCAATTTTAAATTCAACGAAATGATTTTCTTCGATGATGAAGATCGTAATATAAGAGATATTAGTAATTTGGGAGTAGTTTCAATTTTTGTTAAAAATGGAGTAACAAAGCAAGTGATTGAAAGTGGCATTTCCAAGTATTTAAGCACTCATAAATAAAATTAAGATTTATTTATTCATTTAAAATTTAAATCGTTTAAATGTTTTTATTATTTGAAAATTCCATTATGAATGGTTTTATATAAATACAAGACATTTTGTTAAGATTTACAACCGGTGATTTTCTTTCAAACAATCATGATTTATGTAACATTAAAAATGATAATAGAAAGTTTCAGTTGATTCATATTCATTTAAAGTGAAGTTCGTTTATCAAATATAATTAATTTCCAGTATTTAACATTAAAAATATCGAAAAAAATTGTGGGAGAAATTGTGCTCGTTTTTCAGTAAGTGAACCAACGAAGTTCAGGAAACAAGTGAAAAAAAGTAAATAAATATACCATTATTTGATTTAAAATTAAATCATCACCAACTTGTTATACAGATGCTGGTAACGAAGGTAACAATTCTCACTTACTGCATCTTTTGGTTATTAACCTACACTAAAGAATCTGCAGTTCCGTATAAGAAAACACCGCGACACAAATTAAAACTATTCGTTTTCGATTTAGGTAAGATCTTTCAAATTATTTTATGTTTTAATAAACATTTTGCACATTTTCTTTTAGATTGCACATTATGGCCCTTTTGGGTAGACACTCATGTAGATCCACCATTTAGAAAATTGTTTGTATATTACATCATTATAAAACCCAAAATAATCTTTTAAAATTTGTAGACCAAATGGTAAAATTATTGATAGAATGGGACGATCAATTAAATATTATCCCGAAGTTCCACAAATTTTTAAATATTTAAGAAGTCACGGCTATTCTATAGCAGTTGCCTCAAGAACAACTGAAATTAAAGGGGCAAGACAACTTATTAAACTATTTGGATGGGAAAAATACATTCAATATCAGCAAATATTTCCTAGCCGTAAAATGGCTCATTTCTATAAGTAATTAATATAATCTGCATACAGTTAAAAAACCTGGTTAATTTATTTTAATTTTACAGTTTAAGAAGGGTGAGTCATGTTAATTTTGACGAAATGATATTCTTCGATGATGAAGAACGTAATATAAAAGACATTAAAAGATTAGGAATTGTTTCAATTTTTGTTAAAAATGGAATGACAAAAGATATTATTAAATATGGTATTTCTAAATATTTAAGCACATATCATTAAATTTAATTTATATTTATGTATTTAATCAATTAAATGTTGCATCATTTGATAAAGTCAGTTTATAGTTTCTTTGTAATTCGTAATTAATCAACAACTGTTTTTCACTTATTTTTTGTAGTATTTCATAATTATTCTGATTTATCCTTATTTTGGAAATGGAAATATATTTTTTGCAAGAAAATTAAATAAGTTTGTTAAAAATATTTGTATATATTTATTAAAAAATAAAAACTATATATGGCTTAGAAAAAATTACAATATATCTATACACTTTATTATTAATATTGTTAAAATTCTCTAAAAAGAAATATCATTTAATAAAGTTATCAATTGTCGATGCATTAATAATATGTGCAAAAAATCACACGCAAATAGAATGCTTATTTAGTCACAAAATTACCAAGTCATGAGTAATACCTTATCACGTAAATACTCCTTTGTATGCTACTGGAATAACACAAATCCAACTAGCAAAATTGCAACTGAAAAAATAAATATATATACTGTATAAAAATTTGCAATTTATTGTCAATAAAAAATGTACAAAGTAACAATATATACTATAAATCTTATGAAAAACTGAATAAAAAAAAGGAACAATTTTAAACACAACATTTTTCACTTTATCATAAAGTGATGTGGAAATAATTCCATCAGTCTTTGGTATTTTGAAAAAACTAAAAGCCTAAAATTTTACACTAACTAATTTGTCGATGTTCTGGTAATTTTTTTTTTGTTCTAAAAATCTAGTTGTTTTCAAACTTTGCCCAAGATATCATGTTCATACATCTTTTTCCTGTACCCTCGCTTTAAAAACATACGAATTATGATAAGAATTAAAGTAAATGATGCTATATAAAGTATAAAACACATACTCGTATCAATTGTGTGCAAAACTGTTGACCCCGATCCACTAGCCGATGATCCTTCAAGTCCCATATGTAAAATTCTTGTATCGGAACCAATATAACGAACATTTATACTACTATACATATGCTTTAAATAATTCAATACTTCCACTTCATTCCACATTTGTCCCGCATTATAACAACGTGTACATCGTTCTTGTATCGGAAACTGCTGTTTTGGAAATTCTGGATCCTCGGTTGGATCCCCGGCTAGACGTCGATTCACTTCATTGTGCGCTTTCCACAACCACAATATGGAATTATCCCACGAATCTACTTTATTTAACTCTCTTCTGCTTGCCATTTGTTGAAAATGTTGACTACATTCAGAACAACCGAAGAAATTCTTTATGTAACCATGCATTGCATCGAGAACTTCACGTGGATTGGAATTTTTTAGATCTCGATTATGATCGGCCGCGTTTACAGTTAAATAATGGAACATTTTCCATAAACCACATGGATAACGACGTTTATTTGGCGCACTACTTATGCACCCCAACCATTGTGGTGGCGAACTAAAGACTTGGCGTTCCTCTTTTTCAGCATCTACTACCATATTCGCTATTATTTCGCCTTTAAGCGACTCAGTGTTTGAAACAGCCGATTTTAAATCGTTTAAAAATGCATGTCCATACTTTCCGAATGGAAAATATTTAACAAGAATGCTTAGATAGTCTTGTAATGCTTTCAATTTCTCGCCAGATAGTTCTTTCACAGAACCAACTTCGTGTTTTAATGAATATCGTAAAACTGTTTCTAAATCAACTTGGAATACTACATCGCCCATTTTTTTAATACGTTCTTTTAATGCTTGTCGTTCTTTATCTTTAATAAAGGCCGACATATCAGGTACTTGTGCTTCTTCCACATTAAATATGTTTCTTGTTTCGCCGAATGGAACATTTATGTTTTCCGGTAATAAATATGCTCTTATGGCTGTTTGAAGGCCTACACGTGTTTGTGTTGTAACTGGTATGATTTCTGGCTTTTTGTTTCGTTTGAATGCAACAAGCGATGGAATTTGTTCAACATGCAATTCATTAAGTAAATGGGTATTGTTATTAAATGCGTATCTGATAGCAAAACTGTTAATTTTATGTAAATCTAATGTTAGTTCATGACCCAAAAATGATTCTGGTTCTTGTATTATGAGAAATACGTAATTTGTGTCTTCTGGAATACCTTGAAAGATTCTTGATGAATCGGAATAGTTATAGGGTAGTAAATTGGGTAATATTTTGGCACGTCCATTCCATTGTTCAGATACTAGTTTACGTAATAAGTGTTCACGATGTTGTTTTAAATCGAAACCTGCTTCTACTTTTTCACCAAGATTTTCTGGACTTTTAACATAATTTTCATGAAAATACTTTAGTGTTGGATAAGCCATTATTTCAAAATCTCTACACAATGGATAGTTTTGGTCATTTGCACAATCTAACACTCCAACAGTGACTTTATCTTGCCACTCTTTTATGTCAGTAGCCAAAGCTTTCCAAGATGGTGCAAACCGCTGGCAATGACCACACCAAGTATTATAAAATTCCACAAACCAAATGCGATTACTGTTGTAGATTTTGTCGTTAAAATTTGCCGCTGTTAATATTGTTAAATCGTCTGTTGTTGAATATAAACCAATTTGTTGAGCATCTTGATTTACAGGTGCTAATACACCGCTATTTGTATTTTTCACTAGAAACAAAACTAGTAAAATTGTGTACATAATTACACCGGCCGGTAATCTCATTGCAAATGTTATGTTGTTAATCATATGCTGAACTGTTTGAAAATAACAACAATTTCTGGTAAAGTCGACGTATTTATTTACCCTTGAAAACGTCAATGTCAGAAGTAGGAATATTTTATTTTATTAATTTTATCTTGCCAAGCCCTGATTTATTTGCTTAATAAGCGGTAAATTTAAAAATGAAACTACATCATTTTTAAAGAAAAATACAATTTTATAATTATTAGGTACATTACTTCCCACAAATGTAAATAAATATATGTATATAAAAGTTAAACGTTGTTAATATAAGTAAAACATAGTAGTAAAACAAATAATTACATAAAAATTTTACGATAAAGCAATAACAACAAACAATAATAATAATTAATATCAAAAAACATAATATGTGTACAATTTACTAAATAGTAAATACTATAATTATAAATACAACATAAATTTTTAATAAGTTAATAAGACATATTTGTTTTGAAAGTGGCAGAGATTTAATTAACAGGTAATTTTTTATTATTATACAGAACGATTCGTTTTTAAGATCAATAAATCGGTATTATTTAAAAGATATTAAAATTAACATTGTAAACTCATACTGATTGCTTTCTTCAATAACGCGTCTTCATCATCATCTTCCGGACTATTGCTAGAACTTGCTTGTAAACTTAATCTAAGTGCTTCTTCTAATTCGTGGTCAGTATTTGTAGGAGATTGATCGTCATTTAAACTCATTTCGATGGCAGCTTGTATATCGGGATCACTTTCATTTGATATTGCCGTACGTAATGGTATACGATTAGTAGGAATAATTGGATTACATCTTAATACTTCATCAGCTGTACATTCCGGTAAAACTCCGAACACAACAAATATTGAATAACCGTCATTTTTTAATTGAGCTAAAAACAATGCCAAATACGTATCTGATATTAATTCGGGCTTGCTTAATAACGAATTTAAATTGAACCATTGATTGCCGATCCGACGTATTGTAAACCAATGATCGCGAAAATTACATATAAACGCTTTCATTTGTCCAGGATTCGTAAATACATTTTTTACACGTTCATCTGTACTTGAATAAGGCACTAATTCTAATCCCCACACTTGAAGGGCACTACTGATTACTTGAACAGAAAAATAACCACTATCGTCCATGTTTCCAGAGGGTTGTTGAAGAAATTTACGATATTCTTCGCTTTCTTCACCACTTTCTGCCATCCGTTGACGTTCCTCTTCGTCCAATTTGTGTGCTAATGAACTTAAATCAACTGGAGTGAAATAGGGACCCTGTAGAAGGGAATTTAAGCAATGTTGGGCGCAAAGGGACCCCTCTTGCTACAAAAACAACGTACGAATTCGTGCTATAGTTCATGTAACAAGGAAATCATTACCTTTTCGTGGAATATAGATTCCATGTTTGGGGCGTTCACAATACAGCTTAAAATAAAAATGTTTTCAAGTACGTAAAAAAAGATTTTCAAACATTTATAAATAGGAAATGTGACAAATAATTTATTTATCTATTATTTTAACGTTTCTTCTTCTTCTTCTTTATTTGACACATGACAGAAACTGTAATGTGAAGGTTTTTTTTATTTAAATTTAAAAACATTCCAAGGATTTTATTATTTTTAGTTGTTACTTGCGATTAAAATTTTATTTTTTCACTTAACGATTGTTTATAGATTTAATATGAGTGTAAATGTGTTGTAAATAAATTTCTCTTTTATGAAAACCAGGGATGTTGGTTTTTCTCACTTCGTTTTTGTTTTTCTCCGCAAGCATGTTGACATTCAACATGGCGGCATGTCGTCAGTGCTGTGCTGTGTCGTGGTGAGTTGAAATTTTCTCAAAATTCGTAACAATAACAACAAATTTCATTTCAAAAGTACGTAATATCACATATCTATATTACAATTGATAATTTAATATAAAATTTGTAATGTCCTTTATGTTATTTTAACATGTATTTAATGATTACCATTTTATTGCCTTAACCCTCCTGTACATCTTTTTGTGCGGCTGGATTTCTACGCAGTATAAAAGAGGATTAGGACATTTTTTTTATAATAATTGTTTTTGTAAAGGAAAATCTATTATATGTTAATTGGTAATAAACATATTTTCGTATATCCTGTATCGGCATTATAAGCAAATCAATAAAATGACTGTTGTTTTACCCCTCACCTTATCAAATGCACATGTTTCTAATTTCGGAGCTATTTTTCAAATCAACATTTCATAAATACATGCCCAAAATTCATTTATAATTTACAATTAAACAGGGGTATTATGTAAATTTAGTATAGTCTTACTAGCATGAGAAAGAATGCTTTTATCCAGCTGAGTTTCAAATTTTATTTACCCTTATTTGAATGAAAATAAAAACATTTATTTATTTACGTATTTTTGAAGTGATTCTAATGGTTGGATTTGTTTTTTAGCTTGTGTAACTAAAACGAAGATTTTTCAAAATTTAGCATAGGAAGTAAAAATTCAAAGTAACCCAATAATTAATTGAGTATCTGTGCAACTACTGGCCTTGAAGAAGAATATTATTAAAAAAAATATGAGCATTACAGCACAATACGCACCCAGCACGCATTGAAGACATCTGAGGATTTTTAATTTAATTTTTCTGTTTAAATACAAACAAAGAAAACATAAAATTTTTAGTGACTGTGGATTGTAAATCTTTTTCTTTGAATCTAATTCTGAATTGTTTTTCTTTTTCTTAATTTATATTCAAATAATTGTGAACAATTATATATTGTTGTTGATTGATGAACATATTTAAAAACAAAACAAGGAAAAAATAATTTATTGTATAGTACTGTGAATTAATTTAAAAAAAAAAACACATACAAAGTGAATATTTTTATTGTATTGAACGGTAAACGGCTGCCATAATAATTGAACTTTGTGGGGTATATTTATTAATTATACCATAATACTGTATAATTTATATAAACCATTCTGTGATATTCACTACACTTAAGAAAATTAAGCAAAAAATAAAATTAACGTCGAAGTGAAGAGAAATAAACTATAAAAAAAAAAAAACAAAATCTAATTGTACTGATACATGAATATGTCCACCAATCCTCAGTGGAAACCCTTCCAGCCGCCCCCTGACACCATGAATCAAGACTCTACTATAATTGATTACAAAATGACCAGTAATGGTAAGTGCTAGGAATATAATGCAACTTGATTTATTGTTAAAATTGTTTTTCTAGGTAAACCATCTCAAGCATTTAATTTTACAAATCGTTCAACTTCAAGTTCTCGTTTCGGGCAAGAATTTCCAATGTTACAAGAGAAATCATTGTCTTTTAGCAATGGATTGTATGGTTCATCAAGTACAACACAAACAAATGCACGTTTTCCAATTGGAACATTCTCCATTGATTCACATAATATGTTTAATAGTAGTGGAGATAATTCATTGAATAATAGTGTTTTCTCAAATGGAAATAGTAGTAATAGTTATAATGATTCAAATTCATCAAATTTGGGTACACGTGAAACTGGTATTATAGAAAAATTATTGGTAAGAAATGCAATTTTCATTATTATTCCATTGAATTTTATTATATGATTTTTTTTTGTAGCATTCATATGGTTTTATTCAATGTTGTGAACGACAAGCGCGTCTATTTTTTCATTTTAGTCAGTTCAGTGGTAATATTGAACATTTAAAGATTGGTGATCCAGTTGAATTTGAAATGACATATGATCGACGTACAGGCAAACCAATTGCAAGTGCTGTTACGAAAATAGCTCCCGAAGTTGTATGAAATGATTAAATTAAATGCATTTGTATCTAAATTGTATATGCTTTGTGTTTTTTAGGTGATGAGCGAAGAACGTGTAACTGGTACAGTAACGACAGAGGTCAGGGGCGAAGGATCTGGTGGCGATACAACTGGTCGTATCAGTTATGAAAATAGAGGAGAATGCTTCTTTTTACCATATACCAAAGATGATGTTGAGGGAAATGTTACATTAAGAGCGGGTGATAAAGTCAGCTTTCAAATTGCAACCAACAACCGGTTAGTATTTTGTTTTTGTTGTTTAATTTTGGGTATTTCCGCTAGTTAAATAGTAATTTTCATAATAAACATTCTGTTGATTAATTGATTAAGTACAACAATAAAACTACAATTACATACGAGTATTATTAAAATTGTGTATAATTTGAAATTGGTAATTTTATGCAAATAATAGTTTTCTATTATTATTTTAGTGGAAATCTTGGAGCTTGTCATGTACGTTTAGAAAATCCGGTACATCCAGTGAAATATCAGGGCGTTGTATGTTCAATGAAAGAAAGTTTTGGTTTTATTGAAAGAGCCGATGTTGTTAAAGAAATATTCTTTCATTTTTCTGAAGCCAAAACCAAAGAAGAGTTACGTTTAGGTGATGATGTTGAATTTATCATACAAACAAGAAATGTACGTACAAATGTAAAGTAAATAAATAAAATTTAATAAACAAAATTTCCATTGTTTAGGGAAAAGAAGTAGCCTGTAATATAACACGTCTAGCTCCAGGCACTGTAATTTTTGAAGATCTGAAACCGGAAATATTAAAAGGACAAGTATTGAAGCCATTAGATCGTGGACCGAATGCACGACATCAGACAGACGCCTTACCAGGCCGTATTCGTTATAGAGCACCAGATCATTCAGAAGTTGAAATATCATTTGGTGATAAAGATCAACGTGGTGATTTTACATTACGTCATGGTGATTGGGTCCAATTTCAAATAGCAACTGATCGTCGTGATGGTTTAAATCGTGCCACACATATATCATTATTGGATGAAAGTTTTCTTGTATCTGGTGAAAAACGTGAACAAGGCACTGTTGCATCAGTAAAAGAAGGTTTCGGTTTTTTAAAATGTGTTGAACGTGAAGCAAAATTATTTTTTCATTTCAATGAAATATTAGATGTTGATCGTGAAGTACAAGTTGGTGATGAATTTGAATTTACTGTTGTACAAGATCAAACTAGTATGTTTTCAAATAATCGACAAAGTGCCATTAGAATGAAATGGTTACCGCCTGGTACAGTTCAATTCGAAATACGTATAGAAAATGATCTAGCCGGTATAATAACAAAAGAAATTCCACCATTAAGTAATTGGCCGAATCGTAGTCCAACAAAGAATCAAAATGGTTTTAATAATGGTAGTGTTAGTAGTGGTACTAGTAATAGTGTTGAACCACCAATTGAAACCGGTTTAATAACATATGTTGTTAATGATATAAAGAAAACGATACCATATTATGCGAAAGATTGCGATATAAAACATTATCCAAGAATTGGTGATAAAGTACAATTTAATATAAATCAAGTTAAACGTAATAAAGAATTGATTGCTGTTGATATACAAGTAACACAATCTGGTACACAAACGAATGGAATAAAACATACAAGAAATCCACAAATTTATCAAGGTTTCATAGCAGCATTAAAAGACGGTTTCGGTTTTATTGAAACAACACAACACGACAAAGAAGTATTCTTTCACTTTAGTAATTTCGGCGGTGATCATAATACATTGGAATTAGGCCAAGAAGTTGAATATAATTTAGGTACAAGAGGTAATTCTGGTTCATGTTCATCAGCTGAAAATGTTAAAATTATACCAAAAGGTACAATAAGTTTGCCAAATATAAACGGTGATGTATTAGAAGGTACTGTTGTACGTCCATTACGTTCTGTAAATCCAGATCAACAAGAATATTCTGGTTTAATACGTATTAAAAATGATAATGACGATAATAATAAATTATTAGAATATGAATTTGGTATAATGGGTTTAGTTAATAAACGTGAATTATTACAAGTTGGTGATCATGTACAATTTCAAATTGATTCAACTGGACGTGCAGCAAATATAATAGCTGTACGGAAAAAATTACGTGCCACAGTTGATGCTATAAAAGGACATTTTGGTTTTTTGGCTTATGAAGTCGAAGAAGGCAAAAAATTATTTTTCCATATGACTGAAGTGAAAGATAATACGACGTTACAAGTTGGTGATACTGTTGAATTTGTTTTAGTTACTAATCATAGAAATGGTAAATCATCTGCGTGTAATGTTGTCAAAGTCAGGTAAGAAATTTCTATTTTTATTTTATTTTTTTTTATGGTTTAAAGTTGCTATTTCGTATTAGTGATGTGCAAGCACGCCCTGAACGCCTAATAAGCAGACTACGTACAGTGTCACTGGATGATGCTGGCCCGAAATTGATTGTTGTACGTCAACCGAAAGGACCGGATGGCTCTAGAGGATTTTCAAGTGAGGTTCGAACACCCCGTTTGCCTGGCATTGTGCCCGAATAACGACATGATAGTCATTTTTTGGTAAATTCATTTTTCTCATTCACGTCATAAACAAAAAAACATAAAACATATTATATAAAAACCCAAAAAAAAATACAAAACTGTAGTAAACTAACTTAACTCTTGTCTTAGCAGTGGAGTTTGGAGTATTTACTGTATTTTATAAGTCTCATGATTTAAGATTGAACAAAAATATTCTTCATTTGTAAAGACAACCCATGAATGAAAACAAAACCTTTGTATCAATTGTTAAAATAAAAGAGTCTAAATTAGGGCAAGGAAACCTACAAATTCTTTTTTTTTAATTTTTAATTTGGTTCTATACACCAATCTTAGTTGTAGCTAATGTTTATACTACATGTTGAATTGATGATGAAGCCATTCGCAGTTTTGCTGTGCTTAAAAATTTATATAAAAAAAATTTAAACACTGCTTGAAAAATAAAAAAAAATGATAATCCATTGACAAATATGAATACAATGAATTTATTATTAGGATAAAAAGTTAAGGTTATTAGATTATGATCTAGAGAAGACTGCATCCATTAAAATAATTGTAAGACCTTTTGTAATTTTTATTTAGAATCCATTTAGGTGTAATAAAATAGATTGCAGTCTATGCAGTACCCGCAACAGCTGTTTTAATTTAATGGAAAACAGTTTACATATTATATATATTGATAAAAGAAATTTGTGTTTCTCCTTTTTCCCTTACGCGCTTCATTCCACTGTGATACTTTTTTCCTTTGCTAACCAAAGTGACGCCATTTTTTAATATATTAATCCTCAGGATCTTGAATAGGAAATCATCTTCACCATCCCAGTCCTGTATTAGCTTTCATTTGTAGTTGTAGTATATTTTTTTCTATTTATTTTGTATTATATTACATCATAATTAATTTTTCTCTTGAATTTAATTAAGTTGATGTGGGTACTGTGATGCGGTTTTTTATTTTTTAAGAACTACAATATTAAATGTGGATTATCTTTCTATTTGTAAATTGTTTTAATTTCAAAAAGGAAATAAATATATTAAGTGAATACTATTAATGTAATGTGTTTTATTACTAGAACAAATAAAATACAATGCTTCCATTTATTTTTTTCTTTTTTTTTTGTGGGTGTAAAATTTATCATATAACTATACATTCATATGGGAATACATCGGCAACTTTACCACCATTGGCCACAGGACAAGCTGAAAATGAAATCAGTATAGGAACTGTTTATTAATGTTTCTTTCTTGCTTCTATAGTTAAAATATGACGAAAGTAATGGTATAAATAAGTTAGTCGATTGTTTGTGGTCAGTTCAAAGGTTATCAAAACGGAAATTGTGTGGATTTGTAAATAAATATAGTACGATGTATTACCTCGGTTGCATCGCAATCCAAAATAACCAGTCCCTTCACATCGACATTTGAACCCTGGTTGTTGTGATATTTGAATACAGGAACCACCATGCATGCAGGGATTATTTGCTTTGCAGATATCCCTTCGTCTTCCTATAATTTCGATAACGTTATTAAAAATATTTATGCAATTTTTGTTTATGCAATTGTTTATGCACATCAACCTCTTAATGCACTTTGACATTCTTGAATTGTATCATATCGATATTCTGAAATACAACCGAACCCACAAGAACACATTTGATTTCTAATTAAACAGCCCTGTTTTGTTTGGCCAACATCGCAACAAAGGCATAATTCTAAACCTAAAATAGACAATTTATAATAAAAGTTGTTCAAATAATGGTTTTGTAGTATTTACCAAATAATAAAATAACTATAAATTTTATGTACATTTTCTAAGCCTAATAATTTTTGGGAATTTTTATTAAACAGTACCGCTTAAGTGTGGTAAAACTAAATAACTACTGCTTAATGATCATGTTTAAGAATTAAGATGCGTTCTGTGTGTTTTGATAAGAATGTCATTGGCCTCTGCATCCTACCATTATAAATTATGTTGATAAAACTTTCTGGCAGAGAATTTTTAAATGGATAATTTGAATAAGGCCATTTTTACAATCAACAAATTGTTATGATTTTTTTATCGAAGATTTTAGAATCTGGAATATTCCGCGCCTATAAGGAAGTTTGTTAAATAAATAGACAATTTAAAGTAAATTGTGTATTTATAAAAAAAGTTACAATCTAAAATGTGATTTATAATCTCTTCCGTTGGGTATGCCACCTTGCAATCGCATCCGCCTTACAGCTTCCCGCAGATGTTTGGGCTGTAATGGGCCTGTGTCGCCCTGTTCTTCCATTACATCTAAACCTAAACAAGAGAATAATTATTACAACATAAAATAAATTATTGTAATGTTCGTACCCTCTTCAACAACTTCCCCAACAAATACCTTTGCTATACCAGCCATAGCGATAACAACATTCTGTGAAACTGAACACCCAGTTATTGTTTGCATCAGACGTTTTATGGCTGCTTTTGGAAATGCAGATCTTCTATACATTTCATATCGATCTAATTGCTCCTCGGAAAAATTCGACACTAATACTCTAAAATAAAAAATCATAGTAATTAGAAACGCTAGGGATTAAATTCGTAATAAAAAACGGACTGCATTTTCTCTCTTTCCTCCTCTTCTAATTCCTTCTTGGTTTTTGTTTCTTTTTTGTGTTTGATTTGACTTTGACTATGTGTGGTGGTAGTGTTTTGTGAAGCTTGTGGTAAAATGATATCAGTGCCTAAATCTAGTATTTCCTCTTTTACATCTATTTCCATTTTGATATCGCCTGTTATTTCGTTGGAATCGTTGTTTTGGTTAATGCTTGTGGCCCCTTTTTGGTCATTCTCTCCACTATTTGTTAATTTGTTTAAATCATAATTGGATAACACATCTTTATCGTCCCTGTTTAGTATAGAGTCCATTTCTTCCTCAATATTGTATGAAAATGACTGAAATAAACTCAAATATTTGTAAATAATAAATTTCACTAAAATGAGGTTAAGTTTAACAACAATTGTACTGCCATCTCGTTTTCATCCTGTCAAATAATGAGCTGGTAATTGAAATTGTAATCACTTGTAGCGCTAGTGGTTGTGACATTTTTCAGTCAATATATCACACGTTAATTCTTTGACAATAATTTTTGTTTATTGTTCAAAAATTATTCTAAAATTAATAAAATTTAATCGATTTTCCAATTACACATTGTGCATGTACACTAGTGATATAAAATAGTGATAGGAAGTCACACGTATACCGTGAAATTTACATGAAAAGCATATTTTTTTTATTTGTTTGATACAACGGGACCAGTAAACTTGTAATTAAAATTTTATTGTTTATATGATTACAAATTTGTTACAATTTCAATAACAATTTGTTATTTGATTGTATCGAAAATGGTGTTGTGAGGAATTTCCATTCAATAAACGTCCTGTGTTAGTGGTTAGTATTAATAAATTTATTAGGAAAAACTCTGTTGGTGGTCCATTCTTTGTGTTCTTCGATTAATTGCATTATTATAACATTTCACTGAAAAACAATTCCATTATATTCTCAAAATAATATAATTCAACAATTAAAACCGAAATCAAATGGAATAGTTTCGTTAAAAATGTTGAAAGTTGCATTCCTTCAACGGCATGACTAAGAATAAGACATTACTAAATGGTTTTTCTTAACTATATAGTTTATAGTCGTTTAAATAAAGAGTAAAACGATACTAAAAGGTGTATAGAATACAATTTGTACCTCCTACGTAAGCAAATCGTTTTGAACTCATTTAATACGAAAAACCCGTTATGAACTGCATTTAAAATTGTACAGAGATGAAAATGATAATAAAATAAATTGTTGTATCTATCCATTAAAATTTTGTTATAATTTTCTTTTGTCATTTCCAGGTCACTAACAAGAAGGTACTTTGGGCCTTGACATCCTTGGATGGGGCTTGTTGAGCCCCTTGTTTCTTGCACTGGCTCCCACTTCAACTACCACCATTACCCCGCTAAATTCAGAAGGTATGAATCAGTATATTCTTGAATTTTATTATCGAATCCATCGGTTATGACTAATAATTTATTGTCGCAGTAATATATTAAACGTAACAACAATGCCACACAAGGTTAATAAATCATTTAAATACGCTTTTGTAATTGCTTTTATTGCGAGAGGAGAAAATTATGTTGCAGAGGGCTAAAAAAAGGTCTAAAAACACACTTTAATATTTAAACATCTTAGGTAAAGTGGAACTTGTTTTTTTAGGGGTTAATGGAAAAAGTTATCGTTTCACTTAACAAATTTTAAGTGTAACGTTATTATTTTAATATCGTATAACTGTATGATAATTTAATAATGTGAAAACATTTTTATAATATAAAAGATGATCAAATAATTAGTGTCATACATACAAAAAAAGAACAATTCGGAATTTTTCAAATGTAGGCAATTGGCCCTGTTGCTCTTCTATTTTACCTGCAGAGCTCCAAATATTCAAAATCACTAATATACAATATGTAGTTTAATTTCTGTTTTTCTAAAATTATTTAAAGACGAATCACATAAACAGGAAACAGGACAACTTTCAATGAAACTGTTCTAGCAAAATTTTATAAAAGTAATACAGTGGAACATCCCTAACTCGAATCTGAAGGGGCTGGAAAAAAATTCCAGTTATTTGAATTAAGGTGTTCAAAAAACAACAAAAGTATATGATGAAACTCTCGGTGAAACCTATTTTTCTTTTTTAAAATAATAACCATTAATTTTTTTATATAAACAAATTATGTATACTTATAAGTCGATCATATTTTTCTAACTGATAACTTGGATTGCTACTAATTTAATTATTTTTATGAATTTCTATATCTAATAACACATACAGTTAAAATATATATCATATTTGTTGAAATTAATTTATTTGAAAAGATTTTATGTGGATATTTTATTACATTTCATGTAATAAATAATATTTAATTTATGTCCAGTATTGGTTATTTGGTACAGTTATCGTAAAATATTGTAATGGTTTAATATTTTACTTTTTAACATGTCCATATACTGAAAAGATGTAATATAATAGGGAAAGTGTGCAAGATTTACAATCAATAATGCCATTTTATGTAAAAAATGTGGTGTAATTATTTTGTAATATTTTATCCTGAGTGACAATTGAATAATAATGAAAAGATTCACATGAATGTTACAGAGAGAAAAAAAAATGTGCAATTTTGTATTGGTTTTGTAAATCTCGTTAAAATACCAAAGAGAAAACACCGTTGAAATATAATTAGATTATATTCCAACTTGTGCAATAAATTCGTAAAATTGGAATTGATTCATTTCCAGACCGTTAAATGATTTGTTTTGATTTATTCATTTGAATTATTATAACAAATTGTATGAAAATAAGAAAAATTATGAAAATTATATACCTATATCTAGTGGTTTTTCTGATGTCAGTGCACTCCAAATGATAATAATTCTGTAATTCAACTCGTTTACCATATGGGAATATAGCATATGTAATAAAATTCCCTATAATATGTTTTTTTTCCATTTTGTTGTTGTTTCTTGTAGTTTGTGTGATCGATATAAATATATATTTTCAAGACTTGAAATGAACAGTTAAAAATGTCACAATGTACCATAATGGACCCAATGTAACAGTAATAAAATTTTATGTTTTTCCGGAAGCTTGATGAGTTAATAGTTTGAAAAGAAAAACTGGTAAATATGATTATTATGGGCACGTGTTTTTTGTGCACTTTTTAATCTAATTAATTTATAGTGTAACGGTTATTATGTTATTAATAAACTTTTTTTTTATAAATCAATCACCACTATACATATAAGTATAGTGAATTTTTTTGATGAAGTGGCTTTTAACTTATCAAATTCAAAATATAAAATGAATAATATTTTATATGAAAATATTTACATTTTCCAAGGATATTTTTGCAGTTTGCAATTGAAAAATTATATACAATGTGGCCCATTTGTTTTACTATTATTAAACAACGTAAAGTGCATATAAAGTCGGTCAGAGATGGATATTTATAGTGCATAAAATGGTGTTTTATTTTTTTAACAAAAAAAAAATTAATTGTGAAAACTTATAAGGATTTTCATGTAGGTATACTGAAAATAACCAAGCTACCTTGAATTAATATTTTTGCTTACATTTTCAATTAATTTATCATTTATCTGTTATTGGATTAATTGTTTTTTATAGTCAATTAACCTAAAGGGCAATTTAATTGTATGATTTCTGGTGCATGTTTTGCTATTATTAGTTTCTCTATAATTTGTAACTATTCAAGTGGTTTTTTTTTGCCTCCATGTATGAGGCCACGTTAATTTTGTTAAAGTGGAATCGTTCATTCATTTTTAATTTCATCGTTTTTGTTACAAACTCGATTATTTTACGTGGATTGTCATTGCATAAAAAATTTAATGAAATTTGATTTTTATTTTATTTTACTCGATAGTTTCCTTCAATAGCTTAGTTGGTAGAGCGGTAGACTGTAGTTTATAGAACTGGATGGAATCCATGGGCCGCTGGCTCAAATCCGGATCTAAGACATTTTTTTATACATAGTAATTGTTATTAAATTAAAGTAAAATTTATTGTCTACTTACATAAAAATTTACTGTACACGTGCTTCATGCATGCCTGGGACAATGTGCGATTTTTATAAAATTATCTAATAATTTTGTTTATTCCATTAAAATACCTACATATAGCCATGCAATGAACCATCACTAAAACAATTCGCATATATAAATAACCGAATAAAATTGCAAATGTAATTTCCGTTAATTTAGCTAAAAATTTTCGCGTGAATCGTCCGATTAACAAAAAAAAAACAATAATAATTATTGTCACACTGAAAAATCAAGGCTGTGTATATTTTTTTGTGTGTGTTTTGTTAGCGTAAAAAATCATAATAAAAGTCTGTATTGCATAAACAAAGGAAGTTTAATTATCAATGGAGGAGGAAAAGAAACCGCAAAATTTATATTTACGCCCCTGTGAGTTTCTTGTATTTCAAGAATTGTTTTAATGTGATATACTTTAGATTATTATCTGATGCCTGAAAAAACGTATACAAAAATAAGAAATTGATTTAATTTGTTTAAGTGGAATTTTCTGACCTTCGTACAGTTTTTTCTTTATTGAATTATTTACATTTTATATTGAAGAAAGTATAATTTACATTTAATTTCAATAAATTAATATTCACAAAATACATATAAAGTTTAGTTTTTTTCACTAATTCGTATGGCAAAACAGTTAAATTCATCATTAAATATACAAAATGCTGGATTTTGATATAAAAATTAAATTTATACATCAAACGAATTCAATTGTATTAAATTTATAATGTTTATATGTGTCTAAAAAAAAGTTTCAACGGATGTTTAACAATTTTTTGAAATAATAGTTCTAAGAATTAAATATATGATGATATTATCAACTTATAACCCACGTACTTATAATAAATATACATGTTTTTGTTGAAAATTGTTTTGCTTCATCGATTTTGAAGGATTTTTTTCTGTGTAATACCTTGATTATAATTTATAAGTATATTCTGGATTGTATTTTTTTGAAGCCCAGCCCTTGTTTAATTTATTATAGGGTATTTACTAGCATAATTGTTAATACAATTGTTATATGGTTGTTTTTTTATGGTAAAGACATCTATTTATTGGCTATATATTGTTCATTGAACTGCTATAAAACTATTATCAAATTGTTGAACTTATATATTTGATCAGCAAAGTCTGTTCTTTGCATGAACTTTCTTTTTATTTTATTCAGTATCGCTTTTTGCACATTGAATGAAACTTAAATATTTGTGCAAGATAAAATAAGTACATTTTGCTGCAAAAATGTCTGCTGTTTCGAGAATTTTTTTTTTTAAATCTGCATCTACGAAATAATTGAAATAGTGTTGACGTTATTTTACTTTTTGCAAACTTGTCTAAGAGCTTTTGGAAGTTGTGGAATTAAATCAAAACTTGAATGGAAGTTCTAAACTGTCAGAAGAAGGTTGTACCTACCAAAATATTATGTCAATTAATAAATGTAAATAAAAAATTTGTGATGGTAACTTGAATGCAATTGGTCTTTTTATATGGATATAATTAAAATTGTGAATAAAAACTGATTTATTCAACCTTCTACACAAAAACTAGATCTGAAACAAGTGTTTCTTTCTAGTTACACTTTTTTTTAAAACTGGTTCAATAGCGGTTTTATTAATTGAAATTAGGTGAAAAGTAGTTTTCTTTTTGTATAAACTATTAAAATTCAATTAGGAACAGTATTTCGCCAAAATGACACTTGAAATTCTTTTGTCTCCTTTACAATTACCAATTTTTTTTTAACTTAGTTTGTGCTTTATTTTTTTTTTCTAAGTATAATTAAATACATTTTTCACTAGCCTCGTAAAAGATTCTTTATATAATAATACCAAGAATATCTTATCTTATGCTAAGAATTTAAAAACAAAGAAAATTTGATACTGTCGATTATAAATTAAAAAAGGATTTTATGTATTTCTAAAAATAATTAGCAGAATTTAACGTATGCAGGTACATACTTATAAAAAGTAAAAGTAGGTAAATTTTATATAAATTGGTTTTTATTTTATAAGTTATTAATCAGACTGTAAATGGTTTTTAATTGAAAAGAAAATTAAACAAGTTCATCAAACACAGAAAATATTTTAATTTAAAAGATTTTACTATTAGCAATAAATTACATACATATACATATACTTTCGTAAATTCGTAATGTGTTTTTGTTTTGTAAATTCGAATGCAGACTTTTAGGAAGGGTGAAAATTGTTCGGCATGTTAGTACAACCATCCTACACACATATTCCAAGAAAACATCCGTACAAAAGTTTCTTCAACTTGTGTAACTAATGATTACGTACATTTTGAAAGATCGAACCTTTTATCTATCAATATAAAAACTACCTGAAATAGTAGTTAAGGCAAAAGTCAATATTTTGTCGAATGTGGTTCCATTATTGTAGAAAAATCATACACAAAATTGTATCTTCAATGTTAATACAAGTTTTTCTATTTAGAAATGATTCTTTTGTACAGTTTCCTTTTTTTTTGCTGTAAAATATTCCATGTGCTTTTCAGTCAAAGCACCCTTACGTACATGTTTTTTATTATGTTGCTGTGTTTTGAATGAAATTGTTTTGTACAATACGCTTGCGCGCTAATATTTTCACCACGTCCTGCAGCAGAGTGTGTGTATGACGACGACGTCGACGTCGTCGTCGACGGTATACTCGATTTAATACCGCTACTCCAACATTATATATTTTCTGCATACAGTTAGTTCGTCAGCCAGTCAGCCAGTCGGTGTTTTGTTGTTGTTGTGTTGAGTTGTAATATAAAATGCAACAGGTGACATTTATCACATGAATTTTCAATAAAGTGTTTTTCAAATTCGTAATAAAATCTATTAAATATTTGGCAATTTTAATTACAGTTTAATTTATTTTTGTAAATATTTGTGTGTGTGTCATAAAATATATTTTTTTTTTAAATTGATAAATTGTGTTTATTTTGTATAATATTATTATATTTTTATTAAGAAATGTGATGTGATAAATAAATAAATTTTGATGTCACCGTATAGTCGGTACCGGCCATTGCCGGGTTCTGATGGTATTGTACTGCAAACACCACCAGGATGTCGTCCATCACCAACGAGTGCATGTCGCTTTCTTAGATGGATCTCAAAATTGAGTCCACAGCCAGTGAATAAACAGGGAATAGGTAAATTTTTTACAAAAATCCATATATGAATTTTTCTCAAAATTTTCATAAATATAATACGTATGAATGAATGAATAATGGGTTTTTGCAATGTAATTGTTTAAATGGATTTTCTAGTAGTTGTTTGTTTATTCAAGAAATTAAAAAAAAAAAAGAAAATAACTTATAATATATTATTATAATCTTGTGCCAACGAACGACGAAAATCTATTAATAAATTTTTCATTTTCGTTGTCTGTTCATATATTATGTGTGTAAAATAGTTTTCAATTGTAAATAAATTTGTTATTAATAAAAATTGTGTATTAACTGTATAACTGCGTATGAATATCGTTTTAAATAAACAATCAACAATTATACGTACGTAATAATGAAAAATAAAAATATGTATAATCAATATTTTGAGTAATAAGTATTAAAATTGGCGATAAGAATTATAAGAATTAATAATTAAGTAAGTGTAATTTATTTATCTTTTTTGTCAAATTTATATAAAAAAATTTTGAAGAATAAATGAAATTCTTTTAAATCTAGTTATTAATTATTGAATTAATTTTATAATATTTATTTTTAGAGCGTAAATATATAATTTAACTTTCAGTTGAAATAATAATTATTTTAAAGAATAAACGAATTTTTATGTAGCGCGCACACACACATACATATACACGCGTTTATTTATTTATGTATGTATATAAAAATATTTTATTTATTTAAAAAAAAGTTATATAAGTATATAACATTTCATAATTGAACATTTCTGTAATAAATAGAAAAAGGTGAAACTATTCTGTATTTTTAAGTAATAAGTTTATTCGGTTTGTAGGTTTTTCGTAATTTTTCACTCAACTTATAAATAAATAATAATACAAATTTGATTTGTAATAATTCTTTAAAAATGTATTTAATTGAATTTGTGTGGGCCTTAAAGCTCTAATGATTACCTATACATATGTATATATGTACATACTTATAGCAATTTTAACAATGCGGTAATGAAAAAGCACAACTTCTTTGAATTATCCCATCAAAGTGGATGTTATAAGGCCGTTCTGTGTGTCGTACATTCCGTGAAATTACAATCACGATTTAAAATAATAAGATACATCAGGTATATTACTGTCAAGATTTTATTTATACTTGTTTGCCGGTTAGATAATGAGAGACAATCAATGTAATAATATGATAAGATAAAATATTTACATTTAGGTGTACACAAAGTGTGCTTTGGTACACGTATCTATAGGGTGTTCTAGAATACCTATGGTCAAAATATTTTAAAAAGTCGTGTCGGGCACAATTTTAAGAAGAAAAAATGTTCATATTATAAGCTATTTTTTAATATTGATTTTTTTACGAGGATATTTATAGATTTAATTTAAATTTTTGTAATAAATTCAAAATTTTCCTAATCTGCATACTTACTTGTATACATGTATTTTGAAAAATTTAAATATAGAAACTAGAAAGTCACATTTAAAATTTAAAGATTTATAGTTATAATTGAAGGCAAATTATCAATTTTCTTTTTCTAGTTGTTTTTTTTTTTTTGAAATTTTACTTAAAATTTTTGAAGTAATCTTTAAAACAGCAATTTTCGACAAAAATTAAATTTTCTACATGTTTTTGAAACATTCTGTATAATATATAAAGTGGCACGTTTGTGTATATGTGCTAATTTTTTTTTTTGACTGATTAATTTGCTAAACAATTTTTCTGATTATTGTTTTGAATTATGATGTTGTTTATGTCATTGAACCTTCAACAAAATTTATAATAAATTAAATAATTCGCGTTAAATTACAAATTTAGGCACAATTGCGTATCATTTTCAAGGTTTTACACTATTATTGTAAAATCCCATCATTTTCGTAACTTGTGCTTGTCTTTTTGTTTAAATAATGTTTAATTTAATTAGTTTTCAGGCTACTGGTTAATGATGTCTGTTAAAAAGACTTTAGAAATATAATAGAATCTATTGAATATATAGTTAATGTATTCTTTTTCACTTTAATGTGTTTAATGCAATTTGTATTGATTTTAAATTCAATTTCGATGTTTGGATCTTTTCTGTGTATAGTAATCACTTTGTAATGAGGAAATTCGTTTAAATTTAATGTATTTCTATATGAAAGTTTCAAGTTTTTGGTGCTTTGGTGTTATATAATTCAGAAAATGCCAATTTTAGATATATGTTTTGTTGTTCTGAAATTATAATTAAATTTTAGATACTGATGTAGTTTCTAATTTTTTCCTGTTTAAAATTTATAATTCCATGCCTGTTTAATAATCAATAAGAAGTCGAAAAAACAAGTTGATTTGAAATATTTAACATATGTTACCTTCTTGCATTTAATTACTTTATATTTTTATTCTCATTCAAAAAAGTAATAATGTTAGTGGGTTATAATACAGGTATTATTACAAATGATTTTATTGCTAATAAAAATAAAAATATTTTTTTAACATTTGTTTAATATATTTTGTAAAAACTAATCGTACCGGTTTTTAACGTACAATTTGCTTTAGGCATTATTTTATTCAAAATACATATATCATTCTTTATATTTTCGTAAAAATTTATTCATAGTGAGAGTGCTTTTTGCGGATGTAACAGTTTTTTTTTAAAGAAAATCATTAGGTTAACATGTGGCTTTGTCATTTTTTTACGTAAAAGGATCAATTACGTAATAGAAAATGAAAATATTTTTGCCCATTTGCAGTTTTATGTTTATATTTTAATTTTTTTATTGTATTTTTCCATAATAAAATAAAAGAATAACATTTTTTACGATAGAAAAATAATCAAAACCTTGCCTATATAATAAATATTTAAGCAGGAATCTATAAAATAAGGATTTTATATATTTTTTTCGGGTGTCCGTTAAATTTATTTATGTTAAAAATGGATCTACTTATAGACCATAGAAAACCGTATGAATTTTACATATTGACCATGAACTTTTATCCATTAAAATTTTCTTTTTAACCCATATATAGCACGCAAAGCACATAATAATAAATACCATGGCTTCCATATTAATTTTGTTGAATTGTGTGTATATATAAATGTTGTTATTATTCGTGTAATGTAAAAAATATATGTATATGTATAATATTTACTCCTATTTTGATAATGCCCATTATATATAGAATAAATTTTATGTTTAATGGTGTTGGCCTTGCGTAATTTTAGCAAAAAAGAAACTTTCACTTTTCGCCATCATAGTATACAGTGAGTACATGACTTTCACAAGCCTTAACAAAAGCAATATTTAGTATTAATATTATTATTAATATAATAAAAAATTTATAATAGAAATTTGTATGGAAAAAAGGAAATATTGCGTTATAAAACAATATAAGGATATACAGGGTGGCTCATAATAACAACAGAAATGATTCTTAATAATAACAAATAATAACTATAAATTTTGGATAGAAATACATATATGTAATTTAATTCAGTAAAGAGGCTTGCTTGTGCAATATGAACAAAACTGGCCACTTCCTTAGTGTTCTAGTTTTGATGATGAGGTGGAAACGACTTAATTCAAATTTTATTCCAGTAAGATATGATTAAAAAGGATTAATTGACAGAAAATTTAACATGAATTTTATCTCTTAATTTTTTTAAGTATGCATTTTATAGAAAAATGCAGAAAACTGAGTTAAGTCACCCTAAAGAAAATTCTGACGTTATTTTGTAACATCCTGTATAAAATACAGGAAAAAAATAAATAAAGGTAAAACTGTAGTAATAGTGCGTCTTGTTACGCACTAAAGATTCTAGTAAATGCAAATGGATGTCATTAAAAGGTACTATCATCTGTGTGTTTTATGTTTTCTTTTCCGTTTTTTTTTTCTATAAAAAGATTTATTTCTAATTCACCTTGATCACATTTTGCTTTTTGATATTGTATGGTACTAGTCGCTTGACTAACTTACCATGAATTTATGGGAAAAATATGTACCATCGTTAATTGTTTATTGTGTTTTAAGAGAAAAGTGTTTTTCGTACAAGGCTATAATAGATTTTCTTTACAAAAAAATTACGCAATTGTCACATACTCAATTTTATTTTGAGATTTTTTTTAAAAAAAAACGAGGTCAGGGTGAAAAAAATTTATTGTGAAAAAGAAAAATAATTTCTTAGTTCAATGATACTTTTTTCTCTCATAACAATGGAAAACAAATCGGCAGTATTTATTATATTTATGTAGTTGTTTGATTGTCATACTAATGGTATAATTAAACCCAGAAATGGGTGTTAAAAGAATATAACATGGTTAACATGTGTTGTGCGTACATTTATATACGGTACAAATATTAAGGAAGTAATTAAAACAATTTTTTATATTTTGTACTTTTGTTCCAGTTTCGTAATCTGCAAAAATAAATCGAAATTATTTTAATTTTTGTTTTATTTATTTTATTACGAAAGATCTTTTTCAAGTGAAATAAGAAAATCAATTTAATTTGCAGAAAAAAATAATAATAATAATAATAATAATCTTTATTTAGCATATAGCTACAATTAATGAATTATATGTAAGAGTATCTATGAATATTTATTGATAAATCGTTTTAATTAATTTTTTTATATACAGCCCAATACGAAATTCATATCTAAGAATTAATTTCATTATCTTTTATCGAGTCTTTTATACAAGGCTATTTTTCCTAATTTTGACATTTCAGTTTTGACAACTACAAATTCATAAAGGATTTTTACGATAAGAAAAAGCCCACGTGACTTTCTGACGTATTACGAGATTGCCACATTATGTGTTAGTGTAAAATAGGCATAACCTAAATTTGGAACAAATTAAACAAATGTACAAATGTGAAATCTTAAAATGAACAAAATTTGACAAATGTCAACTTTGACAACTAAGTTTAAAAAAATTGTGCAACGCTGTGAGAAGATACCAACATTATTAGTTTATTTTAAATCAAATTTGAAAATCTCAATGGGGTATTTGAATTAATTACTTTGGTAGACTTTTTCAACTAAAAGTCACGTGGGCTTTTTCTTATCGTAAAAATCCTATAAATGCAAATTTGGATACTTCTTAGCTAACGTTGATTATACGTTAAATTTAGATAAGATCAATTATTAGGTCACTAATAAATTTTCAAATGTGTTATTATTTTAGTTTTTTTATATTATACTTTCTTTGTATAATATACCTATGTATATGCATGAAATAAAGCGTAGTTACTTATTTTTTTCGTATAAGTAAAATTAAATCAGATGATAAATGTATAGGTTTGTGGGTATACCACAGGTAATAATAACAAAGGAAATAATTTAACATACAAGCAGTCATTAACCTTCTTTTCCGCCCGCACTCTGACCTCAAAATGCATCCATATTATATCGATAAATAATGCTTATCACTCGCATTAAAAAAAATCCACACAATACAATAAATGAAACGTTCAATTTATTTATTTTATTGAAAAAAAATTAATGTTCACTAATACTTAATTATGTTATTGTAAAAGTTATCTTTTAATCAGTTTTATTTTTTATTGATAATACTTAAGTAAATAGCATATTATGTTATGTAAATGAATTTTTTTTATAAAATTAACATGTGTTTGGGATCAAAGTGTGTTTCATGTTCAAATCAACAATTATTATTATTATTACATATTTTTTCTAAATTATTCTTGCAGGTATAAAGTACAATTTTTTCTATAAGTATTATTATTAATCATTCCTAATGGAATATATTTATAGTAATAGATTTTTAACATTATGTGTATAAAAATATAAACAAACACATTTTCATATAAAATGATGAAAAGTAAACAGTGTTTTAAATGAATGAATTTAATTTAATTAACAAATGTTGTTTTGTATATAAAATGGCACGTCACTAAGTGACACTTAATTATATTTTCAAATTTGTTTACAAATATATAATAACAATAAAGGTGATACTGTTAAATATTTTTTGGCATAGCAGTAAATTTTTTTTTTGGACGGTCGTTGAATATCACTTTTTAAGTTAAACAGTCTGTAAAATAGACTTTTTTTTTTAAATTGTATGTTTCTTGTTCTCTCTCTCATCTTCCGGTTAGGTAATTATGATGAGAACTTACTTCCGGAATGTGTAAGAAACAATTTTGTTCCATCATCTTCCGGGTTTTCAGCTCTTGTGTTTCTTTAAAGTTAACATTAGTTTGGTGTTTCATTAACTTTCGAATCATTTCAAACTTAACGGAGACATTAATTAGATATTTTTTTCTTTTAATTTATTGTTACCGTTTTTATTTTAATTATGATGTGTACCTATTTGATAGTCTTTTTGGTAAAATGGTAACATGGTAGCTATAATAGTGAAATGGAATGGTGGGTATTGTTAAATTTAAACTATTGTAATATGAAATTGAATTGAATAATATATAATATGTGAATAAATAGACAAGAAACTGATTTGTTATATAAAATTGGCACACCTTTACCTTTTATCATCAGAAAGTAAATACATATAGTCAAAACTGGGTTATAAATGGTAAACAAAATGATGTTTGAGGAAGTCTTGGTCTATTATGTATATTTTGCGTGTTGGGTTGTTGTTTCTTTTTTAACGATAATTTTATTAAAATAAAAGAAAAATGTTATTAAAGCCTTGATTTATTATTGCCTTGATATTAAAAATTTTCTGAAATATGTTGTAACAACAGGAACCAATTTGATTATAAGAGATTCTTGTTTTTACATCCATAAGTAGGTTATATGTTGTTATTTAATAAATAATAATAGACGAATAACTATATAAATTAGCTGATTTTGTGTAAAATATTATGTTATTATATTGTAATAATAAATCGAAAAGAAATGACACAATTTATTCAATACCAAAACCATGTAATTTTAATATAATTTCTATTTTCCGCATTATCGTACCGTTAATAACGACAAATATAATTTTATTAGAATTTTTTTTTCTTTTTGTTATCTTTAGATAACAGCAAACATTTATAATAATGTTAAGTTTCAGTTAATGAAATCATAAACTAAATATTTAAATAAACTCTTTACTCTTTAATTATGAATGAATTATCTGTATAAAAAGGTCAAGTTCTTTTTTTGCATGTGCAAGAAAATTTGCGAAATATTGCAAAGATTATTTCAGAATTAAAATTTCCTATAGTCAAGTAATACTATCTAGGTATTATAGATTATAGAATACAGGAGAATCGTTTGAAATTTCTGAAAAATTTGTTAAAATATTGAGAAAACTATATCAGTAAATTTTTTTAGTATATTAATATGAAAGTTTAAAATTTTTCGAATCTTATTCAATATTTTTATAACATTGTAAAATATAGAAATAAAAATCAACGTTTCCATGCATTTGAAAAACAAAAGTTGGTTGCCATAGTAACGAAGCAGTAAAAGGAATGAAAAAGTAGATACTGTCATATTATAGAAAAAAAAAATTTTTTGTTTTGGAAATTTTGGGCAATATTCCATATGTTTGTTCTACTCTGTTATAAGAAAATCAGGATGGTTTGAAGGCTTATAAACAACAATAGTGCATTACAAACGTATAAACGTGTTGTAACGGATTTTGCGAGAATGGAATACAAAGTGGACCAGCCGTGTGACTAACGGATCTGTTTGGTTTCCTATAAAACAGATACAAACAAGAATATTGGTATACGAACTTACATATATCAATAATACACCATTTGCCCTTGTTTATATTTTACGAGTATAATAATAATTGTTATTATTATGAATGATGTTGGACGTTTTCTAAAATTTAAATGATGCCATGATGATAGTGAAATATGCTTTTGAAATTTATGACACTGGATTATTATTATTATTATTATTATTATTATTATTATTATTATTATTATTATTATTATTATTATTATTATTGATTTTTTTCCTTCCTACATTTCAAAGTGAAAATTGTGTGTAGGTGTGTATTAGGGACGAATATATTTTTATATTATTATACCTATAAAGATATTTTGTTATGTTCAATCTAGAGATATTCTTAAAGATATTCTAATATCAGTTTAAAAATTGTATTAATTTTGTTTTCAACGATTTATTTTATTTTTAGAAGTATTTAACATAAGTTTGTTAATATAAAGTGGAAATGAAGTTTTATCTGATTTTGTTCAAGTGATGGTGTAAATATATTATAATTTGTTAATTTGATAAAATTTTGATATACTACTGATTGATAAAAAATAATTATATCGTTTTTTCTTCCTTCGAAACAAAGGTTAAGTTTTTCTTGTTAATAAATGTGGATATATTATAAAATATTTACTTAACCGAAAGTAATTTCCTGGCCATATGTTCTTTCGTTTTGATAGTAATAATAGGATGAGGATTAACTGTATTCAGTTATTATTATTATTTTTTATCATTATCTATACATTCAATACTGTTAAAATATTAAATAAAATAGATTTTTCCATTTTGTTGTTAAGATGTCTTATTATTATTGCAATGAATTCCTTTATAAACAACTTTACATTTTTAATCTCCGTTATTTGTTGCGAAAGATGCTTTTCAAATGAAAAAAAAAAAAAAAAAATCAATTCAGTTTGTGGAAAAAAGTGAATTATCATAGAGTGCCAATGTCTATTGTGTAAATCGTTTTAATCCACTTTTATATAGTTTTTAATGTTAGTCAGCATAAGTTCGGCATAAGTATTTTTTATAGAAGGCTGTTTTTACTTAAAAGGACTGATTTTTTTTTTGTAAATTTTTAAAAATATGAAACGTCATTGTTTACAACTAAGGCTCGTCTGCACACAGTCATAAGTCCTTGTTTTTAGTCTTTAGTCCGTAGTCGTGGTCTGAAGTCTTTTGTCTTTTATTTAAAAAAAGTACGATGTCTATACATTGAGTCTTTATGCATTATCAGACTAACCAATCACATTCAAATTTTGCCAGCTGTCAACTAGCTAATTTTCGAATTTTTTGACATCTGTATTATGATTGGTCAGTCTATAGTCGGAAGTCTGTACCAGTTGAATTTGATTCAACTTGTAAAGACTAGAGAAGTAGAGACCAAAGACCAAAAAGCATGACATTCTAACCTCAAATACCATGTTCAGACTGAAATACAAGGACTAAAGACTAAAAACAAGGACTTAAGACTGTGTGTAGATGAGCCTTAAGTTTTAAAATAAAAAATTTGACGTTTCTATAAGCTAACGTCGATTATACATATGTATCTACTTTGTAAAAAATATTCCTACTAATAAAATCAATTAAATTAAAAATTCAAACTTACTATATCTTATCTTGTATATATTTTTTATCAAACAAAGTTAGGTACGTAGAATCCCTAATAAACACGAATTTATCAGTAGTAAATTATTTGTGTGCTTGAAAGTGGGTACTTTTAATTCCGTTTTTGACGACACAATAAATAAATTCGTATGGAACACATAACCATAAATTAAATGTATAGTTTAGTTATTGTTTGCCATATGAATTTAGAATTATATATTTATATGTGTGGTATACGTACGTATACGTATACCTATAATGTACCTGCCTTATTATAAAAAGACTCAAGTCGTGATTCTCACTAATTTATGATTAGTTTTAAAGTTTTGTTAAGTTAGTTAGTTTGTTGTGTTATACGCGCTTTAAACAAGTCAACCTATTATTATTTTCATATCGATTTTTCCAAAGTAAATGTTTAACATTGGCTTTTACTTCCATAATCAGTTCTTCATTCAATATTGAATGTGTCTAAAGATATTTTGTGATATTTTTGTTAAAATTGGACATAATGATGTGGTTGCCGTGCAGAATTTTCCTTCAATCAGTTAATGATAATCGTGATTCAGGTAATTAAATACATATTCAATTTGTTTATAATGGTGAAATTGTGCATTTCTTTTACACAAACTTTGTTAGAAATAATAAATTAACGTTTTAACGTGTTGTTAAATTCTTGATGGATAATAGACTGTATATATAATTATTTTAATATTGTTATAAATTTACATAATTTGTTATTATGATAACTTTCTATTGATTAAGTTTATCAGTAAGTGGGAAAAGCTTATTATTCGTAAAAATGCTTATTTATTTAATAAAAAAATAAATAACGGATAATTTGGCAAGAAATTGATAAATGTGTATTTGAAAAAAAATTGTGAGTCACGTCGTATTGCGATTAACGAATTTTAAAATTTGAATTCTCAACAACTTAGGTCATATACATATTTAAAAAAAATGGTACCGTTTAACAGTTGCAAACTAGTTACCTATTTAATCAGTGTTTGTTTTTTTCTATTGTTTTATTGTCTTTCATTCAGTGGGTGGATAATTTAATGACAAATAATAACTGTTTATACAATGCATGCATGCGATTTTCATTATTATTTTTGTTTTATCAAATCTAAGGAAAATGACGATGAAAATTTTGTTTGGTTAATTTTTTTTTTGCTAAAAAATTGCGTAATTTAATTTAGGTACACTATAAAAATTTATGCATAAACACACACTATTTTATATAATGAATAATTTACATAATATTTAATGTAAACAGTTAACATTTTATATATAAATATAATGTGAAGAACAATAGAATTGTGTATAACTGTATTATAAAATTGTTTGTATGGAAATGATTTCATTTTTTTTTTTGGATATTAGATTAATTTAATTTTTTAGAGAGAAATTTGAATTTATTAATTATATATAAATATATTTAATTAGAACTGTAATTAATAAGTTCATTGACATAATTTAAAAAAAAACTGTTAATTGATGACGTATTAATAGTTCTTGCACCGCCCTTTTACGAAATCAATTAGTATAATATTAATATTAACTAGGAAAATGTTATAGGGTATGACATTTTAATTTTATTTTTATGTGCTATCTTAAGGCTATTGCATAATATTGGATAATACTATGAAAAGTGTGAATTACGAGAAAATTTCACTTCAAATATAGTAGTAATAATAATATTGAAATTATAAAATACATACCTATTATAGCTAGGTATACAAGTAGATACTTACAGTATAACTCCGAATGTAATTCAAGGAAATTTAACATAATTAATTAGTAAAAAAATAATATTGTGTATTACGAATATATTTGTATTAGATACGAGTATATCCTCTTATCTGTTACCTACTTCCTGTAACAATGTAAAATTGATTATTTTCTTTTCCGATTTTAATCCGTTTTTAAAGTCAAATACATAATAATTAATAATAAAAAAACCTTCGGAAATAATTAAATTATTTAGTGTTCTGATTCATTGTTTATTTCTTTATTGTTCCATATTTGTATTATAGTTCAACTTGCAAAATGTATGTTTTTTAATTACTATATTATTATTACTATTGTTTTTTAAATTTAGTATATACAGGGTTCATCACAATGAAAAATTATACAGAAGGGTATTTTTTGCACTAAAAAAGCTTTGCACGTGTTTTAAAAGCTCGTTACTATGGCAACTAACTGTTGTTTATCAAATTGAAACAATCGTTTTATAATATTATTTATAAAACCACAAAAAAGCTAGGTACTAAATAATTTGTCTCTTTTTATTATTTTTCATTTTGATGAACCGTTTTTTTTTTTTTTGGCCAATTATTGTATTATAGCCAA